>JACDNR010000834.1:0-41934 GCA_013421045.1 Propylea japonica | reverse complement strand
TCTGAAGAAAATATGACGGACATCGTTTTATCTTGCTTCGAATTACGTCCCCCCTACAAAGCCAAGTGGCTTATTACATGGTCTGAGGTCATAAGCTTTTGCTTTTACGCTTTGTTCTTATTGGAAAAACCATAAATCAAATTTCCACGTATTCAGTTCCTCTTAAATCTCCGAAAAGTATAGTGATCCCCATTAAAAAGGTTAGTTCAATCAGATGAAAAAAACTGTTGTAATCGAAAAGATCTCCCCTTCGACACAATGGATATTTTACCGTAAATGAATAATTCATATCTATTGAAAGGCCTTTTTAAATCATCCCAAGATTCATTTAATTTTTTAATGGAGCGAACAGCACAGGAAACTGCAAGATGAAAGGAAACTCTTCAACGATTGCGAGAGAATCCGAGTGATTTAATATGGAACATTCGCCTTAGCCTATTATTCTTTTTTACGGCTTGGTTATAGTTAAAATTGTCGATCCTGTCGTCTTAAAAATTTCCAAGAAGGTTGGAAATCGCGAGATCAACTTTGTAGGGGATTGTTTTAACGGTTTGGAACCTATCACCGAATACAAATGAATTTGAAATTAATGGTGTTTCATAATTAACTCACGAATTAAGCATCGAGTTGCCAACTGGAGAATAATTTTCACCTTATGACATAATAATATACTCCGTTTTGCTGCAGAGTGTAAAAAGTTCATTTGAAAACATGGTTTTGGTCATATCACACAACTTTATGTGCTCAATTCAGATATGAAATTAAATTTTAAAGAAAACAACTTGTTTCAAAATGGATCAATATTTCAAATGTTATGCATTACTGTCTATACTCAATTAAATTTTCGAAGAATTTCTTTGAAGGCTTAGGTCACAAGATCTTTTGTTAAAAGGTTAACAACATTTGAGTATAAAACTAGCGTTTCATTATGAAAATTATTTCAAGCTACCATCAAGTGCCATAAATTACTACAATCGAAGTAAAATATTTATTAGATGGTAAAATGAATATAGTGACCCATTGAAAAAATTATAAGTTTGAATAATAATTCAAGAACGATAGCCCAGAAATTTTCATCGTACGTTAATGAGTTCTAAGTAAAATTTCTATCAAAAACAGGTTATCCAGATACAAAGTAACCCAGAAAAAATGTTCAAAATCAACCTGTAACTTCCAAAGTTAACACCAATCAATAAACTGAAAGCACCTTCGAATTTGTAATGTAAAAGTAGCCATAAATTATCAACTCGAAATTTTTATCTCCAACAGTGACATGAATACCTAAATTGACCGCGAATTTAGAATACACTGTAAAGGGCCGTTTCAGAATAAGATACCATGAATTTAAGATTTAATCCTCAGATTATTTCATAACATAAAGTTCTTATGACTATGAGTCCCTGACCCATTAAATCTGAGATACGGATGTTTAAAATTGAAAAAAAAATTGGATTTTTGAAAATATTTTTGACGCTGTACACGACCTTTCATTGCGTTTTGGTAGGTTATGAGTACGTAATAAAAAAAAATTTTTTCCAATTTAATTTTTTTCAAATTTTAACAGTGAGGCCGTACAGACTTCTGTCTGAATAAATGCCAATGAAAAAAATATACGTAGGCTTTTTGTTCCAATTCAAATTATTTCGTATATTCAACAATTAATTCCAAATATCGATTGAAATATATTCTGGGAGGATTCTACATTTTTAAAAAAATTTTAAAAGGTTTCAATCCAGTCTCTGAAACAGAAATAATTTAAAAAAATTACTTAAGATGAAGTGCTCCTGCGAGATCTTGCACTTATTTGTCAGGGCAAATTGGTCTTGAAAAAATTGTTGCCTAACAGTTAAACTGAAAAATAAAATAAATAAAAAGACAATGTAACGTTTCGGTGTCTATATTAGACACCTTCCAAGTGATAATGGTATTTTGAGTTTTTCACCTGCAACGAATACTTTTAAGATAGATATGACATTTACATCTGATCTGAGAGAATTGTGAAATTTTCCTATTACCTCTAAAATACACTGCTGGAAATGTTCTTAGAATATTGAAAATTTCAAGTGAATTACAAAAGCAACTTTCTCAAAATGATCCCATCTTCACGAGCCATGAGCAGAAAAATAGATTGAGAGCGGTTGCGAAAAATTATCAAACTCAATTTTGATTTTAATTTTTCTATAGAGCAAGTCTTCAGCTCCAAAATGTTTCATGGTGACACTTGCTATCTCTTTTAAGTGTGACTTCACACGATGTATCCAAAAAAAGTTAGATTTTTTTTCAAGAAAGTTGATCGAACACTTTTTGTGAAAAATTATCAAACTCAGTTATGAATTTCATTTTTCGGTTAAGTAAGTCTTCAGGTCCAAAATGTCAAATGGTGGCACATAGCTCTCTCGTATGATTAAAGAAGACACGATTTTATCAAACTCTATGCTTTGTTTGTATAAGGTAGAGTTTCACAAAATTATGTATCTCTTTAATTAATATAAGAGACAGCAAAGAGTCACCATGAAACATTTTGGTGATGAAGACTTGCTCTATCGAAAAATTAAAATAAAAATTGAGTTTAATAATTTTTCGCAAAAACGCGCTCTATCTACTTTCTGCAAAAAAGCCACCTATTCTGAAGACCCCGTATAACGTCACGAATAGAGTTGAATAATTTAAACTCCTGTGTTTGAAAACCATAATGGAAATTTCGAATGCTTTATTGTTCGTAAAGATTGGATTATTTCCAGAAAGTTATTGATGTTTGAAATTCACTTGAAATTTTCAATATGCCTAGACCATATCCAGCAGAGTAGTATAGACACAGATTGAGACAGCTCAGTTCCGTAAAGTTTTTTGTGCAGGGAAAATCGACACAAGATAGAGATATTATCACCTGAACAATATTCTGTTAATGTATAGATTTGACTAATGGTGATATTTGATTGGGCCTTTCTCCCTATCGTAGATGGAGAGTCATATCACTGCATTTTGAATGAAAGTTGATGTCCCCATTATGAAAAAAACGCAATTTGGTTTATGAAACGACGTTTTTTTTTTAATGAAGGGACTTAGCTGCCTTTATCTGTGCCTAGATGATTTTGGAAGTGAGTAATCAAAGAATTCCATAACTCACTTTAATGAAATAGCTTTTTATAAGGGGTTTTCCAATAAGGACTTGACAACTTCTTTCGAAATAAAAGCCAACCTTTTGAGATATATCAAGAACTTTATTATCGGGTTGAAGTACAATCAAAACATTTATGAATGGAACTCGACTTCCTTCATATGGCCACCGCGGGCACGTTGCAGCGGTCGATTCGTTGGACCCAATTTTTTGATTACTCTGCCCACATTTCGGCCGAAAACGCAGCTATTTCGAGTTCAATGTTGGCTCTCAGCTCTACCAACGTCATCGGCTTGTTTGCATAGACCAATGACTTCACGTGGCCAGAAAGAAAGAAGTCTAGAGGCGTTAAATCCCACGAACGAACGAGCGACCAATCGACTGGTTCATTTCTGGAGATAACACGCTCATTAAACTTACTCTTCAATAAATCGATTGTAACGTGTGGTGTGGCTTTTTGCATCTTCCTGTTGAAACCACATGTTGTCCAAGTCCATATCTTCCAATTGGGACAAAAGTGGTCTGGGCGATGTCCAACTCTTGAGAACGCCGTGGAATTGACTGATTTGGATCATTTGCTACGGATGTATGTAACAACGACAGCGATATTTTCTACACTTCGACCAACCCGTGTCTCACTGACACGGCAACATCACACAACGAATATGTAGACTCAAATTTTTGCACTAAACTTGTTATTGCCTGTCTACTAGGGCGAGAATTACGACCGAAAATCGGAGTTAACGCTCTTAAAGTAGCGGTCACCGACTCCGAATGTCTGCAGTAAATTTTTATAATTTGCAGCGTTGTTCGTTCGTGTACTTCACCATGATGAAAATGTTGAGTTTACTGTGCAAATTGGCAATGACTGTTCGATGATTAGTGAAAGGGTGCATTCACAAATTGAATTCAAAGTTGTCAAGTCCCTATTGGAAAACCCTTTATATCTCGGAAAGTATTTGTCACAGGTGAAAAACTGAAAATATTATTCTCACTTCCAATTATGTGGTGATTACGAAAATTATATCAAATTTGAATTAAAGCATAGGCGCTCCATTTTTTTCACTCAATTTATTCGGACAGAAGGCTGTATGGACGCCACAGGTGAAAATCAAAAATAACTCTGAATTGAAAAAATTGTGCTTGATCCGTACTCGTATAACCTACCAAATGCCAAAAAAAAGCATGTACGGTGTCGAAAATACTATCATCTGAGGATTAAGATTCTTATCCTGAAACACCCTGTAGTTATATGGCATAACTTATCTCCACAAACATAAGACGCCACTTTTCTTTCCGAATCAAAAAAGCAATCCAGCTAGCATTCTAAACAAACACAAAAGTCAAGTCCTATTCTGGGTAATAGCTTATCGAAATTAGGTTCCACAAATTCATCGCCCCTATAATAACAACTTGAACAACGAATAATTCATAGAATAAAAATGCTCACTTAACAGTGTTAAAGAAATGAACAAGAATTTCAGATGCTGGCATGAATATCAATATAAATTGGTTGTTCGGTAGAAACAAAACAGTATAAACACAGTCAAATATACCGACCTAAGAAGTGTCTGAATTAAACACAGTTGATGATACACAAGTGGTTAAACGTCACATAGTAAATTAATATTTGCAACAATTATGTCACGCGAAAGTTGTTCAGTTTATTGAGATGCAATTTTCCACAGCTGATTGCAGTTTTTTTCGGTAAGTAGCAAAATGAAATATTATTGGTCCCTTGCATTCGAAGCATTTTTGTTTCTGACCGAATAAAAATTTGAACATAACGTAAGAGTTGTGCGTAATTGTTTATCAATGCCTGTCATAGGTCAATCCATAAATTAAAATCGAAAACAATTATAACTAGCACTTTTGCGTTAATATACAGGGTTCCGCGTGAAATCCAGAGGCTCCGTTTATGACAACTCAAATTGATTTACAGAAAGAACTGCACATGTTCAAATTGTAATCCAGAAAACGTAAAATATAATTCAGAGAAGCAAATTGAATTTATACTTTTGGAAATTGTATTCAGAATAGTTAGTTGACATTCCGAATAGGGAGTTTGAAATTCAGAATAGTGATATGTAATTTAGAACTAAGAAATTGTAATAAAGAAAAACAGAACTGTAATTCAAATGCTTGCTTGAATTCATTTCAGAATCAAAAATGTGAACTCATAGAAGCGAATTGAATTAACGAATACTTATGGAAATTGTGAGTCAGAATAGTGAGTTGATATTCAGTATAAAGGAATTTGAAATTCAGAATGGTGATATGTAATTCAGAAAAAAGAAATTGTAATGAAGTAACACAAACTGTAATTCAGAATTGCTTGAATTTATTTCAGAATCAAAAAATGTGTCTGAATAGGTAAATCTGTATTTCCTAATGTAAATCAAATGAGACATTATTTTCTTCAATGGAGGCCCAAAATAATAATAATGGTTCTAGTGAGCATTGTCGACTTTCAAAGTATATAAATAGGTACTTCATGTATATGATCCCTGATGACTACATATCTAATTTAATTCCTGAAATTGAATTGATAACTCCTGAAATACAATTCACTTTTTCAAATATTCAATTTGTCGTTTCTGAATTTCCATTATCTATTCTGAATTACAACTTGGTTTTTCTGAATTCCAACTTCCTAATCTGAATTTCAATTTGGTTCTTCTGACTTAAATGACTATTCTCGAACTGAATTTCTGTTTTCTGAATTAGATATTCCTATTCTGAAATACAGGGTTCTTTTCTGAACTCCGATTTTCTGAAAGACAACTGTAAAGAGCATTTTACCGATCGAACTTTTTTTTCACTTTTTATATCACTAGGTTTGACACTACAATTCATTTGATATTAAGCTCTTGATCATTGTCAGCTATCTGTCTAAATTAACACTCAAGTTGATGATACACAAGTGGTTAAACGTCACATAGTAAATTAATATTTGCAACAATATGTCACGCGAAGTTTGGTTCAGTTTATTGAGATGCAATTTTCCACAGCTGATTGCAGTTTTCTTCGGTAAGTAGCAAAATGAAATTTTATTGGTCCCTTGCATTTGCAGCATGATATGTTCCTGACCGAATAAATTTGAATATAAACGTAATAGTTGTGCGTAATTGTTTATCAATGCTTGTCATAGGTCAATCCATAAATTAAAATCGAAAAACATTACTACTAGCACTTTTTCGGTCATATACAGGGGTCCGCGTGAAATCCAGGAGTTTCGTTTATAATAACTCAAATTTTATTTACAGAAAGAACTACACCTTTTCCAATTGTAATTCAGAAAACGTAAACTGTACCTAATTCAGAGAAGCAAATTGAATTTATACTCATGGAAATTGTAATTCAGAATAGTGAGTTGATATTCAGAATAGGAAATTTGAAATTCAGAATAGTGATGTGATGTGTCTGGTGAGGAATGGGACAACGTTTAGGTGGTGATGAGGGATGTCTCAGGAGTGAGAAAATGCCATTCGAAATCATCTGAGGTACATGGTTCCTGATATACAGGGAGTTTAGAAAAAATTAGGAAATTTCAAATGACCATAATTCAGGAAATAAAAGAGCTAATCCGATGATTTTTCGTATGAACAATGATAGAGTGAGTACGAATCTGTTTGAACGAAAAATTCGAAATAAAATCAGATCCGGACTCAGAAATTTCAGTTTTTCTGAAATAAGGTAAAAACAACACCCTGTATGCGGTTTTCAATTTTTTTGACTTCAGATTCTGAGAGAGCAGAAAAAATACTTTCGAACTCAACTGTCATCCTGAATGGCACAAATTTTCCCTGCTTTCTATGACCCTTCGAATGTCAATCTTCCGATTTTCGCTCCTCACATATTTTTCTCGACATTTCAAATGACCATAATTCAGGAAATATGAGAGCTAATCCGATGATTTTTCGTATGAACAATGATAGAGTGAGTACGATCTGTTTGAACGAAAAATTCGAAATAAAATCAGATCCGGACTCAGAATTTCAGTTTTTCTGAAATTAGGTAAAAAACAACACCCTGTATGCGGTTTTCAATTTTTTTGACTTCAGATTCTGAGAGAGCAGAAAAATAATTTCGAACTCAACTGTCATCCCGAATGACACAAATTTTCCCTCCTTTTATGGCCCTTCGAATGTCACTCTTCCGATTTTCGCTGTCGTACAAAGACAATCACAGAGACGTTTCAGTGTTAATGTGTGGTGCGCAGTTTATGATAATAATTTAATAGGTCCTCATTTTTCGAAGAAAGACTCACCGGAGAAATTTATAAGATTTCTTTATGAATGTTCTTCCTAATTTATTAGGGAATATTAATCAAAGAGGACTTATCTTCCAGCATGATGGAGCACCCCCACATTTCTCAATTTTAGTGAAATCATTTGAACGAGGTCTATCCAAATAGATGGATAGGTCGTGGTGGTCGAAGAGCATGGCCACCTCGGTCCCCCGACATGACCCGTTAGATTATTTCCTTTGGGGACACCTTAAAACTATGGTGCACGGGCGAGAAATAATACAAGGAAACAATTAATTCAGCGCATAATAGACGCATGTGACGAAATACTAAACAACCCGAATGTGATAAGGAAAGCAGTTTGAACTTAATGAAAAGAGCAGATAAATGTGGTTTTCATTTTGAACAATATTTGAAGAATTAATTATTAATTTTCCAAATTTCGCATTTTTATAATTTTTATAAAAATTTTGATTCGTTTATGATCTTTTTTTTTTACTTATTAGTAACTATCTGAGATTTCATGTTTCTGAAATGTCGAGAAAATAATATGTAAGGAGCGAAAATCGGAAGATGATATTCGAATGGTCATAGAAAGGAGGCAAATTTGTGCCATTCGGGATGAGAGTTGAGTTTGAATGTATTTTTCTGCTCTCTCAGAATCTGAAGTCAAAAAATTGAAAACCGCATACAGGGTGTTGTTTTTACCAAATTTCAGAAGAACTAAAATTTCTGAGTCCGGATCTGATTTTATTTCGAATTTTTCGTTCAAACAGATTCGTACTCACTCTATCATTGTTCATACGAAAAATCATCGGATTAGCTCTCATATTTCCTGAATTATGGTCATTTGAAATGTCGAGAAAAATATATGTAAGGAGCGAAAATCGGAAGATTGATATTCGAAGGGTCATAGAAAGCAGGGAAAATTGTGCCATTCGAGATGACAGTTGAGTTTGAATGTATTTTTCCTGCTCTCTCAGAATATGAAGTCAAAAAAATTGAAAACCGCATACAGGGTGTTGTTTTTACCTAATTTCAGAAAAAATAAAATTTCTGAGTCCGGATCTGATTTTATTTCGAATTTTTCGTTCAAACAGATACGTACTCACTCTATCATTGTTCATACGAAAAATCATCGGATTAGCTCTCATATTTCCTGAATTATGGTCATTAGAAATTTCCTAATTTTTTCTAAAACCCCTGTATATCAGGAACCTGTACCTCAGATGATTTCAAATGGTTTTCTCACTCCTTGAGACATCCCTCATCACCACTAAACGTTGTCCCATTCCTCACCAGAACACCCTGTATAATTCTGAAATAAGAAATTTGATAATGGAAACAAAACTGTAATTCAGAATTGCTTGAATTTATATGTATCAGAATCAAAAAATGTGTATAATCCTTTCACGAAAGGTTGAGCTGTCGGTTGGCCATGGAAAATTTGACTTATTCCACTGTGTATATTGACTTTCAGGTTATGTTTTCTATTTTATTGTCAGATTGATGGGCAATGTTGTCAATATTGCATAGAGTTCTCTAATAACTCGCAAGCTCGTCGGACGAGCCGGGTACATTCGGCAACGTTGATTTTATTTTACGTTATGACAGCAAATACTGCCAACTTCAGATAAATAAACAAACGCCCACTATGCGCTCAATCTTTCATGAACGGACTATATGAATAGGTAAATCTTTATTTCCTAATATCATGCATGTAAATCAAATTGAGACATGATTTCATCAATGAGAGCCCAAACTAATAATAATGGTTCTAGTGAGCATTGTCTTCTCTCAAAGTAAGTATGTGAATAGGTACTTCATGTATATGACCCCTGCTGACTACATAATATCTAATTTATTTCCTGAAATTGAAGAAGATAACTTCTGAAATTCAATTTTCTGTTCCTGAATTTCAATTAACTATTCTGAATTACAACTTTGTTTTTCTGACTTCCAACTTCCTAATCTGAATTTCAATTTTTTCTTCTGAAATTAAATTGACTATTCTCGAATTGAATTTCTATTTTCTGAATTATATATTCCTTCTTTGCAATACAGTGTACTTTGACTTTGATTTTCTGGATGACAACTGTAAAAGGCATCGAAAATTTTTTCTGTTTATATCACTAGGTTTTCACTACAATTCACTCGATACTTAGCTCTCGATTATTGTCAGCTATCAGGCTCAAACAACTGTCTGAATTTACACTCATTTGATGATACACAAGTGTTTAAACGTCACATAGTAAATTAATATTTGCGATAATTATTATGACACGCGAAAGTTTGTTCAGTTCATTGATATGCAATTTTCCACAGTGATTGCAGTTTTCTTCGGTGAGTAGTAAAATGAAATATTATTGGTCATTTGCATTTGAAGCATTTTATATTCCTGACATTGAACTGACCGAATAAAATTAAACAAACGTAAGTATTGTGCGTGATGGTTTATCAATGCTTGTCATAGGTCAATCTATTAATTGGAATCGAAAACAATTATTACTAGCAATTTTCGGTAATATACAGGGGTTCGCGTGAATACAGAGGTTCCGTTTATGATAACTCAAAAATTTATTAACAAAAGGAACTAACCTTTTCAAATTGTAATTCAGAGAAAAACGTAAACTGTATATCAGAAAAGCAAATTGAATTTGCGAATTTGGAAATTGTTATTCTGAATAGTCAGTTGATATTGAGAATAGAAAATTTGAAATTCAAAATAGTGATATGTAATCAAAAATAAGAAATTGTAATAAAGGAAAAACAAAACTGTAATTCAGAATTGCTTGAATTCATTTCAGAATCGAAAATGATATGATAGATAAATCTGGATTTCCTAATATCATGCATGTAACTCAATTATTTCATCATTGGGGGCCCCCAAATAATGATAATGATTCTGAACTTGAATAATAATAATGACAACTGTAAAAAGCATTTTCATTCCCATTCAAAATAAAAAAGTTGTTGCCAAATTGTAGTACATCCGGCAACATTGAAAATGTATAAAATTTTTAAAATATACCTTACATGGCCAAATATCGATCCACAAAATTTGTGCATTTGTGGACACAATGGCCACAAAATTCTGCATGAAAATTCAGTATATCAGTCTTCATTTATAAGGAAAATTTCACTCGAATCGGATATTTTTTATGAAAATATGAAGTTTCTTCTTTTCAATATCTCAATTGAATTTTTTATGGTTCTGTGTACACTCTGGCCACAAATTTTGAATGAGGCTATTAAGAGCATCTTGCATGTGGCCGCAACATTTCATTTCGATTGGTTTCGTATTTTCTGAGATATTGAGGAACAAAAATTTGAATGGCCATATTTTATCCAATATCCTGTACGATTTGGCTGGTTGAATAATTTAACCGAGTCATTGGGAACCGAACTCACCCTGAAAAACTCAAATCTCTAGGACAATCCCTTCGAAATTTATCGTTCTAACGGCTGGACCCACAGATAGAATTAAGTTTGACCAAGAATATTTCATTAGGAAGTCGATAGCTATCGTTCGAGACCATTCTGGACTCAAAATTCGAAAATTACAGACATTTGGGCAGAACGACATAGCATCGTTTAAGTAGAATGGGCGCTCGAAACGAATAATTGTTTTAACACTTATAATATTCAATTTGTTTCAGGTTACTCTAAACGGTTTCAGATGGAATGCATTTTGGCTGGACTGCTCCAACTATACCAATTTTACAGAGTGAAACTAGTCCAATTAAAATAACTTCAACGGATATCCTTCTCCTAGAAGTATTCTACATGATATCCGGTATAATAGGTCTACCAATTACAATCTATTTGGCTGACAAAGTTGAAGACAAAAATCTGTCCTTCTAGCTTCTGCTACGAGTTTGGTGGGATGGATTCTCATAGGTAGGTTAATATGATTTTTATTCACGAAATAAGAGGGAATGTCTTCTGAATAGTATTATAACAGATGTGGAGAAATGTTATTTCCTACAGTAACAATGAATACACTGCCCATAACTTCAAAGTGAAAAGGTTTTCCAATAAGAGGTGTTTAGTTTGAATAGTCTTTTTGACATTTGACAAGCAGAGAAACTACGTCATTGATAAAATGGAATGATACACGCATTGAAATTACTAAAATTCACTATAAAAATGGTGGAAATTTGGCAAGGATGGTTCGTAGAACTCTAACATTTTGGGTCGTCGTGACGATCTTGTCGGAAATTTCAGCTGTTGGGACAAGTTAGTGATTTGAAGAATAAAACCCGTGCACGTCGCGCAAGAACAGTCGAGATTATTGCTGCTGTAGCCGAAAGTGTTGAAGAAAAACCCTAGTTTGTCCATTCCTCGTCGTTCTTTGGAGAAGGCATTCCACAAACGTCATTACATCGTGTTTTGCATGAAGATTTGCGTCTTAAGGCTTATAAAGTTTCGTTTACACGAGAACTCAAGCCGGCCGATCATCAACAACGTCGTGTCTTTGCTGATTGGGTCGTTGGAATGCATGAAAATGATCCAGAACTCCATCGAAAAATCATCTTGAGTGATGAGGCCCATTTCCACCTCGGTGGCTTCGTCAATAAGCAAAAGTGTCGCATCTGGTGCTCGGAAAACGCAAAAGCTATTGTTGAAAAGCCTCTCTATCCTTAACTTGTGACTGTTTGGTGCGATTTATGGTGGTCCGGCGGAGTCATTCGACCTTACTTTTTCGAAAATGAGGCTGGAGCAACAGTTACGGTGAATGGATTGCGCTATCGAGAGATGATTAATGATTTTGTATGGATAGTATTGATCTGGAAAAACCTTTACTTTCAACAAAACTGTGCTACGTCCCCAACAACCAACGGAACCATTGATCTTTTTGCGGGAAAAGTTTCCGGAGCGAAGAGGTGATCACAATTGGCCACCGAGAATTCTTGTGATTCAACCACCTTGCGGCTTCTTCCCTTGGGGCCACGTGAAAAAGAAGGTCTACGCCATAGCCCAGCGTCGATTCATGACCTCAAGATGGAATTCGTGAGCTATCGAGGACATAGGGCAGGCCACTTTGCGATTTGGTTATGGAAAAATTTCATTAAAGGATATGGTCCTGTGAGCGTGGTCGTGATGGTCATTTGCCTGATGTTATTTTCCACTATTAACGGCATAGCTTTTTCTTTATAATGAAATGAACATCCGATCATTATATTGAAAATGGTATTTTCTTTGAATATTAAAATAACACCTCTTATTGGAAAACCCTTTTTGAACCTCACACATAATCTACCGCTTACATAACATCATCTATATTTCCAAACGTCTGTTTCAGAATAGGCGATAGAGTGGAATATTTCATTGTAGCCAGATGTTTAGTAGGCATAGCAGCTGATGTTGCTTTCGTATGTTCACCTATGTATATAGCAGAAATAGCACATAAGAAAATAAGAGGATTTTTGGCAGGCATAATATATGCTATGGTACTTATTGGTGTATTGATCATCTATACAGTCGCACCATTCACTCTATACGCACACCACCAATAGTAGGAGGGTGCATTCTTATACTGCAACTGTTGATCTTCCCCTTCATGCCTGAATCACCATACTACCACCTTTACACCAACAACAAAATGCAGCAAGAAAGTCACTTCGAAAACTGAGAAGTTCACACAGACGTTGATGATGAACTACAAGATATCTTAGCTGCAATAAGTAGACAGAAAATGGAAAAAGGAAGAATACGAGACCTATTCATGATAGATAGTAATAGAAAAGCAATTCTTCATAATGTTAGGGTCTCAACTGCATTCACATTCAGAACTTGTGGGTTTTTAGTGCAATTCTGATGAATCTTCACGTGATTCTTGATGCAGCTGGATCGTCTTACCTGAGCTCCGAAATTTCGGCCATTGTGTTTGCTGGATCCATGGTTTTGGCCTCTTTTGGAGCTATGTTAACTGTTGATAAATTTGGACGCAGAAAGCTTTATGGAGTATCTTGTATTTTTTCGGCATGGTCTCTTTTGATAATTGCAATTTTTTACAATTTGAAACATTGGGTTATGATATGAATATTGTGGCTTGGATTCCTTTAGTCTTCATTATGATTTTCGCTGCTTCATTCAAGTTTGGCATAGGGGCTCATACCTATCGTTTTGACAGCAGAACTTTTTCCCGCGAGGATGAAAGCTCTTGGAATGACAGCCGCAGACGGTATATTCATAGCTTTCGCCAGTTTATCTCTTATCTCTTCCAAATATAATTATTCTTTTGGACTGTATTCGTCATTTTATCTGTTTTCAGCTGTATCATTCATTGGTTGATATTCAGAGCACTGTCCTACCTGAAACTAAAAATAAAACTCTGGAAGAGATTCAAATTATGTTGAAAGTTGAAATTTGATCACTTTGGTTGAATCTTCAAATTGGGAAAGTTCATCTCATTAGAATGTAAGGTTAATTTTCCAGAGTTTCGAGTTTTTGAGTGATTAAATTCCATGAATTTTACCCATCTTCATTGCGCTAATTGAACCTTATTATAAAAATATCAATTATCCCGGTGAATAAGTATGAAATGATACATAACTCATTAACATCTAATATATTTTTTATAAAAATGTCCCCATCCGCTATACTATTCTTGAATGTTGTAAATTTCATGCTGATGAAATTATATTCAAACACTTTGCCTACTATCACGTTAAATTTTAGAAAAGGTAAAATCATAAAGCATACGGATGTTCATGATAGAATGTCGTTAAGAATAAGTGATTCATAATCCCGTTCATTAATAATCCAGAGCTCAGCAAAATTTTCATCTTACGTTCGAAATATAGAGGGTGTATCTGAATAATATCGAAAAAATTAAGGGGGGTGATTCTTCAGTTCATTTATAAAGAGGGTTTGCATAAATGTAGGTCCGGAAATGCCTTGTTTTCAAGATATTGAAATTATATTTGAAAACTGCCTAAAAAAGTGGTACGGAATTGAGATATTTCAACTTACAATTATTTCTAATTTTTTTTCTCAATTTGTGACAAAAACTCTCTTCAGCATTTATTTTTCGTGTGGCGGCCGCGTTTCTAAGTAGAAAAATAAAACATTTCAACGTAACTCTACTATCAAATACATGTTAGATATTAAATTATTCACATAAAAACGGCACACAAGAGATTTTTTGCCATATTGAAAGAATAATTTCAAAAGAATTTTTGGTTTGAAATATCTTCACAGTTTAGTTCAGTTTGAGTTAAACTTCACTCCCGTAGCTTGAAAACAATGCATTTCCGGACCCTGAAAAAAACCTTTTTTCATAAATATTCAGATAAACCTTGTACAATGACAAAAACAGCATGACCAGTGACCACGAAAGAAAGAAACTGGCAGCTTAAGGCTACTGAGCATCCGGACAATCCCAGTCAATAGTTGAGATATAACTACCGTTAACAATTCAACAACACTCTCAATTCAAAGCAAATATAAAAATGAAAGAAGACAAAGTTCACTCCCTGATTGTACCAACCTTTTTTCAAATTGAAATATATCAAAAAGTACTTACCAACATTCATACACATACATACAACAATACAAAATTGAAAACAACTGAATACAAGTATTACAGAATTTACCTATTTGTAGTTTAAGCTCAACTCAGATTGTATTCACCTGTATCAGGTATCTTAAAATTGGACGAGAATAAAGGATCTCACAATTCCAAGAAGTAGTTTTTTACTTATGGTTGCTATAGACCTACTCTAAAAATAAATTAATATTTACTCAATTAAGCGAGTATAGGGAAAGAACAATGAGTTTTTATTAGATCTTTGTTCCAGAAAAAGACATTCGAACATCCATAAGAATTCTTGGGGGTAACCGGGAAGACCACAATCTCAGAAAAAATCTAAGCTCACATACAAGAATCTTGAATCTGAACGATATATAACAACGTTTGTTTATCTTATCTCGATAAATATTTTCCCTCCTCCTCAGTACCAGAATTAATATAAATAAATTTCAATCGATCAAAATTACAATTTTCAGGTTAGACTGATAATAGGTACAATCAAGATTTGAAACATGACAATTCTTTACGCCTGTCTTTGCTAGGAAACAGGTTTGTGACTGCATCTTTCTGTGCAATGTGCGAAACAATAATTGACGCGTATCTTTACACTAATCCCTTCATACATTCAAAAAAGATGGCCGAAAAACCGAACAGGTAAAGACTTTTTCATTCAGATATCGTATATTTTCACTCGTGATTCGTTAGCCGGTCAGTCGAGTGACACTACTCACTACTAGATGTCACCATCTGTAGATAATACTCGATAGAGTCTTACAAGTGGTCTTAATGTAGAAGTTTTTCAATAGGGATGTTGTCTCTGAGGGATATGGGACACTGACGAGGCCTAATAAGGCCGAAACCGGTCTGTCTCTTCCTCATTAACACATCTTGAATAAATCATCCCAGTCCGCATGAAGAAGGTTCTGTGAGCCTATAAATTGAAGATTGTATTCATTTCGATGATTACTTTTCAATTTATCTACGTTCAAAAAAGAGTGAAATAGAGGTTATCAGAATGACTCGGAAAAGTCTGTTAAGTACCTGTTTTGTTTTCCGGTCATAGTTTTTGATTGCAAGAAGGAATCATTGACGTATGTACCTTTTTGAAAATCTAACAAAACAGGAAAGTTTTTATTTACATTTGTACACCAAGTCCATAATACTCTTTTCTAGTAATACTCGATTATTTTCACCAAAATTTTATGAAGAGAACAGATGCAGCCAAAATGACCTTGTATAATTCGGGTTGTCTAAATTTTGAGTGAATAATTTACGCAAGAAATAAAGACCGCATATACCTACTTTTAGTTGCCTACAGTACTAGTTTATATAGGCCAGTCGAAGCACGTAAATCTTTTGAATAAACCACTCTCTGATGCATTGAATTTCGTATGTTTCCAATGCATATTTGATTCATTATGTTGAAATAAACGAGGAATGAGAAAGCAAGATTTAACTGGATTAGTTCATATTTGAGCAGAGATAATATTAACTCTCCAAAATTTACTTTTACGTTGGGTAAAACAGACACCATCTCGATAACAGATCTAGAATTCGACAAAATTTGCAGGTAAAATGACAACGACTTCCTACCGTTAGCAATAAAATTCACAATTTTGATCCTATAGCTTTGCGGATCAAAAGTATAATACTAATTCAAACACCCTACAAATTGAAGATAGCCTTGTGTTTTTATATGAGATAAGCATGAAAACATCTTCTAATGTAGCGAATAGATAATTTTGTATTTAATACGAACGACGTCCTAGCAACACGAGCTGCCTAATACTTAACAGGATGTTCCTCCAAAGTTATGTTGATCTATTTAAAGGAACTGGCCCACAACTCCTTTGTATGCTTTTCGGTAAGTACCTTGAACGTAATAAAAAAAATGTGATTGTCAGTTCCTTATTTTATTGAATGGGAGATGGTAACCTCAAGGAGGAGAAAAGTGGTACCAAGAACTACCATTTCACACAATATACATGGGTGTTTCAAAAAAAGGTAATCCCTCTCTAGAATAGATAGAAAACGAAAAATGATTGGGGTTTGTTCAGTACAAAATTTTTTTAGAGCCATCCCTATTCAAGATACGAAGAAAAAAATTATATACATACATCCAGTGAATTTATTTTTGTGTCTGATTCTCATAGAAGGCCCTAATTACACAGTTCATACTAAACATAATAAAGATTTATTGAGTGAAATTATAGTGAACGTAAACATTATTAATTTTACAACAAAAAGGTACCGTAGAAACTCGAAATATGTACTGTTTTCGAAATATTTGGATTTGAAAATTATGAAGTAATGCCAGAGATGCTTGTATAAAGTATTGATAAATGTACCTACTGATTAAGCAGAAATTCACGAGATGAAATTTTAATAAAATAAATTTCAGAAATGCCCTGAGCTTTTGAGCACTTGTTCTTTGGTGGGACTTGAGATCGATACCAAGTATATAGTTAGATGCAGAATCTCAGCACAATTGGGATTTTTATTCTGGAAATTATTCAGAAAATGAAACATGTAAGAAATAAATCATTAAAAAAATTAAATTCAATGTTTCTGATGATGCGATCCTCTCAAAATAGTGCATGAACGGTCAGTATATCAGTTTTGGTTCACAAAATAAATTTCACTCGAATCGGTCATTCTGTTATGGGAATATAGAGATTCTTCTTTTCAAAATTTCAATTGAATTTTCTATGGTTCTGTTGGCACTATGACTACAAATTTTGAATGAAAATTCCATACAACAGTCTTGATTTAAGAGGAAAATTTCACTTGAATGGGGTGTCCTGTTATGGAAAATTAAGATTCTTCTTTTCAAAATTCCCATTGAATTTTCTATGGTTCTGTTACCACTATGGCCACAAAACGCTGCATGAACATTCAGTGTATCAATCTTTATTTATAAAATGGATTTCATCCGAAACGGATATTTTTTTATGGAAATATAAAGTTTCTTCTTTTCACTATTCCATTGAATTTTCTATTGTTCTGTTCACACTACGGACACCTAATTTTGCATGAAGCTTTATTATGAGCATTTGGAATATGGCCGCAACATTTCATTTCAATGGGTTTCGTTTTGTCTGAGATATTGAGGAACAAAAATTTAATGGCCATATTTTATGGACCACCCTGTACGATTTGGCTGGTTAACTAACCTAACCGAGCTATTTGCGAACCAAACATACCCTGAAAATTTCAAGTCTCTAGGACAATCCTCAGGCCTCAGGGATAGAATTGAATTTGACCACGAATTCGTCACTAGGGAGTAGAACCCTATCGTTTGAGACCATTTTCGGCTCAAAATTAGAAAAGAACAGACATTTGGGCAAACGATAAAGCACTCGTTTAAGTAGAACGAGCGCTCAAAAACAAATTCATAAAAAACATTTTTGGGTTTTCAGTCCCAGTCTCTGAAACAGAAACAATTAAAAATTTTCAATTAAGACGAAATGCTCCTTGCACTAATTTGTCAGGAGCAAATCTATACTTTCAATTTAGTTTCATGAAAGAAAAATCGATGAATGGAATTAACTCTTATCATAGAAAAAAGAATGATAATCCAACAAATGGATAAATTCGAAAAAAGTGTGTTTTCAGTGGATGACTGAAAACATCTATATTTTTGGTAAGCGTTAATTTTCACATGCATTGTAGATAATCCAGGTTGAGTTTGTTTGATAAACAACGGATATGTTTTCCCACGTGCAATTCATTTGCAAACAAGAATATCTGAATTCGGATTTTCCTTTTTAATCGCTAGATGTTTGCATTAACTACGAAATGACGTTGTTTTGATATTTTTAGAATTCCAATTACTCCATTTTAATTACATAATCTCGAATATTTTCAAATGAGTTGAAAGTACTGACATTTCATATTTTCCGTTGGTAACTGATTATCCTTTAGTTCATGGATTCAATTAAAAATTGTTCACACAGCACGTTCTTCGCTTTGTGCTAACCAGTATTCCTAGACACTAAAGTGATCAACAGAATAGGCTAACGGATTACTGGAGTTGAAATCAAGTACCATATTTCTTTTCAAATTCAGACTTTGTTGAGGCGCTGAAGAATGAGATCCATGTTTTTCAAAAAATACATTCACCGGCAAAATAATCGATCAATTCAAAAAATCGATGGAATTTGTTAATTCATAAATATGTTATTTCGAGCCCGATATCAACCATCAGTTTTGAATTTCAAGAAAACCCGGCGTACGTCATTTTATAATGGGTGAAACAAAATCTGTTTTCTTACCCTAACTTTAGAACCTCCTTGGTGTGTTCCAGCTGTTTCACCGTTTGATTTCTTATTTCGTCATCAAGACACATCTTCTCTTGACAATTTAATTCTCCATTTATAACAATGGTTCAATTTTTGTTGAAGATACAGGGTTTCCAGAGCAGCTTTAAATTCCACAATTTCGCTGTGGCTATAAAGTACTTTCACAGATTCAACCTTGAATCCGAATGTAATGAAAATAAACTGAAAACAAGGTGAAAACTTAAAACAAAAGAACTTCAAGCACCACGTGTTGTTCCTTATGCACCGTTTATTTGGGACTATTTCGTACTAATGCATGAAAATGCCCGATCACATGTGACTAGGATTTCCAGGGAGTATTTAGCAGAAGTTGATATCCAAGAATTAAATTTTCCTACTTTAAGCCGAGATTTGAACTCAATTTAGCATGTCTGGATGCTCTTGGGAGGAAAATGCGATCTTGCGTACCAACTCCTGAAAGTTTGCAATGGCTCGGTGGTTGGGTACGTTCAGCAGCACTCAACTGTTGGTATAAAGCAAAAATCTGACATATCATGATATATAACCTTATTTTTTGAAAATAAGCCACATTTACCGATTCGCGAACACGACATTATTTAAGATTCGACCCCCAATAAGCAAAATAATCCTTAATAAACTTCAACTCGAAGAACACAACAATACTGAACTTCAACTAAAAACCCTAAACATAAACTAATCACAGAATAGGTACTATATGCGCATGTCCAGCGGTGAGATGAGTTAAAAGCGCAAATTTTTACCGCTGTCACAAATCGACAGCTGCTGAGAATCATCGATCTGTCAGCGGTTTCGCTGAACGCTATCGCTTTCTCAACTTAGATACTCAACTGTTGTCCAAAGTTGAGTGCTGCTGAACGTACCCATTGATTCAAAACCTTATTGATTGCATGTCAAGACGAATTGTACCTGTTATCCTGTATCCACACCTGGGCGGAAACACGTTTTTGTTTTTCACTTAGTTTTCAGTTTATTTTCATTAGGTCAGAATTTTAGGTTGAATTTGTTGAAATACTGTTATAGACTTAGCTAAATTTAACGTTTTACTAAAAACTCTGTATCATTAACCAAATTAAGCTTTGTTAAAAATGAAATAACATATTTATGAATTAACAAACTTAATCGAAGTTTTAGTGGATCTATTACTGCCGGTGAGTGTATAATAGATATTGCTAAATCTGGAATTTGACAAAATTGAATTTTCGTGAGACTAGTGAACTCACCTCTACTTAAAATGTCTTTGTTTCAATCTTGCAGGTACTCTCAATGCTCTCTCGGATGGCATGCACATGGATGGTCAGCTCCTACAACACCCATATTATTGGACAAAAATAGTCCCATCCCAATTACACATGAAGATGTAGTCTGGTTGGAAGCATTGTACATGATATTGGCTTAGTAAGCCTACCAGTGACGGTTTATCTAGCAGATAAGATTGGAAGACAAAAATCAGTTCTCGTAGCTTCCACGACAAGCCTTATTGGCTGGACTCTTATTGGTAATTATTGTAGGCTTTTTCTTTAAGAGGATCTATAATGGTGTTTGAATGTCCGGTTTTGAATAAAATTGGTGTGAAACCATTGGACAGCGCCCACTGATCAACCGGCACACCAAAGCGGTTCAAATATAAATCAGAATTTTGCTATAAAAAATCATAATTGTCGATAATGAAACCAGAGAATAATATTAATCGATTGAAATCAACCAATATGAAACTCATACTTCGGACCTAATTTAGTCCTCGTTCAAGACCAAATGTAAGGAAGTGGTATCAAACAGACCACCTATGGATGGCCTTTTCGTCCTTATTAGAACTCTTTTGCACAGGATAGCTCTGAATGATACAAGGTATTTCTTGGAACTTAGAGCGAAATGACACCTTCTTTTAGGTATAAATATACCGAAGGCACCATCTCTAGTTCCATACGAAAATCTTCTTCCCTAGCATGAACCTTGAACGAAGTAGGGATAGGTTTACTATTTGTCGCATTTACCGAAGCGTACTTGCATTTCGCAAGTTTTACGTCTTCTTTCTACGACGCGGACTGTGCTGATGAGTTCTAATAAGGGCGAAATGGCCATCCATAGGTCCTCTGTTTGATACCACTTCCTTGCATTTTGTCTTGAACGAGGACGAGAATAGCTCCGAAATATGAGTTTAATATTGGTTGTTTTCTATAGATTAATATTATTCTCTGCTTTCATTATTGTTATATTCATGGCGATGTTACGCGTAAAACCGATTCTTATTATTTACTACGTGTCGTGGACTGAAGATGTAAAATTTGCGAAATGCAAGTACGCTTCGGTAAATACGACAAATAGTAAACTTCTCGCTTCGTTCAAGGTTCATGCTATAGAAGAAGGTTTCCGTACGGAACTACAGATGGCGCCTTCGGTATATTCATACTGTCTATATTACCACAGTGTCGACAACTCGTGTCTCATTTTCTATTGGTTGGCCGCCATGTTTCGTCGGAGTTGCGCAGATTGTAGATATAGTTTGTTTATGTATGTTTTGTTGCCTACAGATTGAGAATAAGGCCGAAAAAGACTTCAATAGAGACTTATTCAAAAACACCGCCAAAAAGTCTTGACGAAACATGGCGGACTTTTGACAGGTTCATTACCAGTTGTCGCCACTGTGGTAATATAGTCACTGTAATTTATACCTTAGAGAAGGTGCCATTTCAATTTAAGTTCCAAGAAATATCGTGTATCATTCAGAACTATCATGTGCTGACGAGTCCTAATAAGGACGACATGAACATCCATAGGTCCTCTGTTTGATACCACTTCCTTGCATTTTGTCTTGAACGAGGACGAGATTATCCCCGAAGTGTGGGTTCAATATTGGTTGATTTCAGTCAATTAATATTATTCTCGCTTTCATTATTGTTATATTCATGGTGATGGTACTCGTGAAACCTCTTCTTATCATAATTAAGTTACAGAACTGACATTTTTCTTAGTACTTTCAGTCACACTCTACACACGGTTGCCACTTTTTCGAATGACTTTTTGGTGAAAATCTCTCGCTTGTCACTTAACTATTCGCGCTCGAAGAATCCTACCTCCTCATTGTTTTCGAATCGCAGTCCACCAAGTGCCCCTTTCAATTCACCAAATGAATATTACGACCAATCAGGGAAGGGCCGAAACAAAATTTTTGGGGGGTGATATTTTAGTTTTGCGATACAATATTTTTGTCTGAAGTCTTCAAAATAATAATTTAAAATTTTGTTGTGATACTATTTTAATTAAGTATTTATAACCAGATCAACACACTCTTCGTCTTCAGGATTTTGAAAAAATATTATGGTTCTTTCGATACGAAAAAAAAATGAAAAGACTTTTGACTCGTATATGATGATTACAGCAGAAATCTATTTAAAGATATTAACTGATAATATCATCGCAATGGGAAATTGCTCGTAAGTTTTCAAATTATTAGAAATTCAGATGTGTTCTGCAAATATTTTTTTTTCGAAAATCGTAAAAGTTTCATGAAGTTGAGCAGAGATGAGCATCTCATGAATTCGCATTTTAATTTTGAATTTTATATCGACAGGATGAGCAGTTATTGAGATAAGAAAAATATGCCAGTGACAAAAACTTCAAAAATACTGAACTGGCGATCTGGCCTGCTGAAAAACTCCAATGAGATATTCAGGCCCCACACCTATCTCTTGAAAACACTGTTTTCAAATTTCATCAACTATTTGACAATTTTTCCAACTGTTTCGAGAATTTGCCAACTCTGATCAATATTGGGCACGCCTCTAGACCAACTCCATTGACATTTGTTCAACAGTTTCAAAATTTTTCCAACTGCTTCGAAGTTTTGTCAACTCTGTTCAACATGGGGGAGTTTTTAATTAACTGCTCAAGGTCATTATCACCAGTATAAAATCAAAACACAAACTTTCATTGTATCAACTTAAGGTTATTCATTTTCACAAACACACCTATTTTTCAGGTACTGCAAATAGGGTAGAATACCTGTACATAGCAAGAAGCCTGGTAGGTGCAGCAGCTGATGTTGCTTTCGTATGTTCGCCCATGTACGTTGCTGAGATCGCCCACAAGAAAATCAGAGGTTTCTTGGCTGGAACTATTTATGTCATGGAGCTTGGTGGAGTACTTCTTGTTTACTGCATCGCACCGTATGTCTCCATTAGGATTCCTCCTATAGTTGGAGCTTGCATTGTCACAACACAACTTATATTTTTCCATTTATGCCCGAATCTCCCTATTATCATATATACAAAGGAAATGACAACGCTGCAAGGAAATCTCTCAATTTCTCAGAGGCACTGATGATATAGAGGACGAGTTCAAAATGATTTCTAACGCCATTGAGAGGCAAAAAATGGAAAAAGGGAGGTTACAAGATTTGATCCTAGTAAAGAATAATCGGAGGGCAATTTGGGTAATGACAATTCTCAACGGTGGACAGCACATGATTGGATTCACAGCTGTACTGATGAATTTACATTCAATTCTGAATTCTGCTGATGCCACTTTTATATCATCGAACACTGCAGCAATATTGTATGCAGCTGTAATGTTTGTAGCTTCGATAGTTTCGATTTTTTCAGTGGATAAATTCGGAAGGAAAGTTCTACTCAATATATCATGTATATTCTCAGGATTATCCCTTTTGGCAATAGCTTTGTTTTTTCCACATGAAACAAGCTTCAGTAGATGTTAGCGAATTCAACTGGATACCAATAGCTTTCGTCATGTTATATGCCGCATTTTTCAAACTTGGTATTGGTACAGTTCCAATTGTAATGACAGCAGAAATATTTTCAGCAAGAGTGAAAGCTCTAGGAATGACAGTATCTGATGGAATGTATGTCTTCTTCTCCAGTATTTCGATTTATTCGTATCAATGGCTTACTGAATATTATGGACTGCATTACGCGTTTTATATGTTTGCTGCGTTTTCGTTTTTGACCTTGGTTTTGGGTATATTTTTCATACCAGAAACCAAGGGCAAAAGTCTTGAGGAAATCCAGATGATGCTGAAAAAATCCAAGAAGCTGGAAAATGCAAAAATTCAAGAAAGATGTTAAAAAAGTGTAAAAAAACAATTTCATGATAACTATACCAAAATCTAGGTTATACAATTGTATCAATTCGATTCAGTGCTGCGTGATCAATAATGCTGTATAAATAGAAGTATCTGGCAACACTGCTGCTATATTGTATGCAGCTGTAATGTTTGTAGCCTCGATAGTTTTTATTTTTTCAGTGGATAAATTCGGAAGGAAAAATCTTCTCAATATTACATGTATATTCTAAGGATTATCCCTCTTTGCAATAGCTTCATTCTTCCACATGAAACAAGCTTCAGTGGATGTTAGCGAATTCAACTGGATACCAATAGCTTTTGTCATGTTATATGCCGCATTTTTCAAACTTGGTATTGGTACAGTTCCAATTGTAATGACAGCAGAAATATTTTCAGCAAGAGTGAAAGCTCTAGGAATGACAGTATCTGATGGAATGTATGTCTTCTTCTCCAGTATTTCGATTTATTCGTATCAATGGCTTACTGAATATTATGGACTGCATTACGCGTTTTATATGTTTGCTGCGTTTTCGTTTTTGACCTTGGTTTTGGGTATATTTTTCATACCAGAAACCAAGGGCAAAAGTCTTGAGGAAATCCAGATGATGCTGAAAAAATCCAAGAAGCTGGAAAATGCGAAAATTCAAGAAGGATGTTGAAAAAGTGTAAAAAAAACAATGTCATGATAACTATACCAAAAATTAGGTTATAAAATTGTATCAATTCGATTCAGTGCTGGGTGATCAATAATGCTTTATGAATAGGAGTATCTGGCAACACTGCTGCTATATTGTATGCAGCTGTAATGTTTGTAGCCTCGATTGTTCTTATTTTGTCAGTGGATAAATTCGGAAGGAAAATTCTTCTCAATATTTCATGTATATTCTAAGAATTATCCCTCTTTGCAATAGCTTTATTCTTTCACATGAAACAAGCTTCAGTGGATGTTAGCGAATTCAACTGGATACCAATAGCTTTCGTCATGTTATGTCGCATTTTTCAAACTTGGTATTGGCACAGTTCCAATTTTGTAATGACTGCAGAAATATTTTCAGCAAGAGTGAAAGCTCTAGGAATGACATTATCAGATGGAATGTATGTGTTCTTCTCCAGTATTTCGATTTATTCGTATCAATGGCTTACTGAATATTATGGGCTGCATTTCGCGTTTTATATGTTTGCTGCGTTTTCGTTTTTGACCTTGGTTTTGGGTATATTTTTCATACCAGAAACCAAGGGCAAAAGTCTTGAGGAAATCCAGATGATGCTGAAAAAATCCAAGAAGCTGGAAAATGCGAAAATTCAAGAAGGATGTTGAAAATGTGTAAAAAAACAATTTCATGATAACTATACCAAAAACTGGGTTATAAAATTGTATCAATTCGATTCAGTGCTGCGTGATCAATAATACTTTATGAATCGGAGTATCTGGCAACACTGCTGCTATATTGTATGCAGCTGTAATGTTTGTAGCCTCGATTGTTTTTATTTTTTCAGTGGATAAATTCGGAAGGAAATTTCTTCTCAATATTTCATGTATATTCTAAGAATTATCCCTCTTTGCAATAGCTTTATTCTTTCACATGAAACAAGCTTCTATGGATGTTAGCGAATTCAACTGGATACCAATAGCTTTCGTCATGTTATATGCCGCATTTTTCAAACTTGGTATTGGTACAGTTCCAATTGTAATGACAGCAGAAATATTTTCAGCAAGAGTGAAAGCTCTAGGAATGACAGTATCGGCCGGAATGTATGTCTTCTTCTCCAGTATTTCGATCTATTCGTATCAATGGCTTACTGAATATTATGGACTGCATTACGCGTTTTATATGTTTGCTGCATTTTCGTTTTTGACCTTGGTTTTGGGTATATTTTTCATACCAGAAACTAAGGGAAAAAGCCTTGAGGAAATCCAGATGATGTTGAAAAAATTCAAGAAGCTGGAAAATGCGAAAATTCAGGAAGGATGTTGAAAAAGTGTAAAGAAACAATTTCATGAAAACTATACCAAAAACTGGGTTATAAAATTGTATCAATTCGATTCAGTGCTGCGTGATCAATAATGCTTTATGAATCGGAGTATCTGGCAACACTGCTGCTATATTGTATGCAGCTGTAATGTTTGTAGCCTCGATTGTTTTTATTTTTTCAGTGGATAAATTCGGAAGGAAAATTCTTCTCAATATTTCATGTATATTCTAAGAATTATCCCTCTTTGCAATAGCTTTATATTTTCACATGAAACAAGCTTCAGTGGATGTTAGCGAATTCAACTGGATACCAATAGCTTTCGTCATGTTATATGTCGCATTTTTCAAACTTGGTATTGGCACAGTTCCAATTGTAATGACAGCAGAAATATTTTCAGCAAGAGTTAAAGCTCTAGGAATGACAGTATCGCATGGAATGTATGTGTTCTTCTCCAGTATTTCGATTTATTCTTATCAATGGCTTACTGAATATTATCGGCTGCATTTCGCGTTCTATATGTTGGCTGCATTTTCGTTCTTGACCTTAGTTTTTGGGTATATTTTTCATACCATAAACCAAAGGAAAGAGTCTTGAGGAAATTCAAATGATGCTGAAGAAAACCAAGAAGCTGGAAGAAACGAAAATTCAAGAAGGATGTTGAAAAAGTGTAAAAAAGAACGATTTCATGATAATGTACCAAAATTAGGTTATACAATTGTATCAAGACGACTCAGTGCTTCGTGATCAATATAGTTGATTGAATTGGAGTATCGGGCTATGTGTGTATTTAAAAATTCAAACATTAGGTAACCTGATCAAATTTTCAGCTACGTAACTCAAAGAAATGCTGGATTCAAAGAATTACTCAATTCATCAGATTTTTATTCACCACACTGATCCAAATCTGATTGAAGAAATACTTAAGAAATATTTAGCTTGCGATTGCAAATGAATATGCTTCCACTACATTCCTGGTAGCATAAAAATTTAACGTTAAATTAGTTACTCAGTTTTTTTGGAATATACAGAGTGTCCAGCAACTAGTAAGCGTGAAGGACCCACCTAATGAACTTTATATTTGTGTATGAAAAACAATACTTGATTGAAAACTAGCTCCCTTTTAAAAATAGTTTCGAAACTGGCACACCTAAGCGAATAAAATTATGTTGAGATATGTTTAGAAAACGAATTCTCCTGAATTTAGTCAACTAGATATGTCCTTCATGCCAGTAAACTAAAGCTGTAAGTTGCTAAACAATTACAATTATTTTATAAAAAATTCAATTGACGTCTATCTTCCTATGAGATAATAGTATATTATTATTCAATGAGCGGTAATGCAGGTCAAAACACACGCAGATGAATTTTGCACCACGAGCCGTCAGGCGAGTGGTGTAATTCATCAAGTGTGTTTTGAGCATTACCGCGAACTGAATACTATAATTTCAGTAAAATTCGAATTAATCTGCATTTAAAAAAATTTGAACAGTTGTCAAAAGTGTTGACAACATTTCGTCCAACCGTTAAACCCCTGTATTCTGTGGTCGGGAATCAAATTAGAGTCTCTAACTAATCAAATCAAGTATGTACTTTCGCAACTTCAAAAATTTACATTTCCAAAAATAAATCTGGAATGAATCTCTAGAAAGTTATCTTGATGGCTGAAATAGATTCCGGATCGATCCTACTTTTTATTCATTTTTTGTAAGCAATTTCATTTATCCTAGGTATTTTAATTAGCGGGTGTTATGGGGGGTGTTATTATAACACTCGCTTTTCGGTTCATAGACATGCTACGGTTGTGTTATAGCTACTATTACACATAGAAATAAGTTTAATAATTGACATATTACTATATAGAAGTGGATAAAGAAATAAAACAATCTCATTCGATAAAAAGATGGTAGTAATAAATGGAGAGATTAAATAATTGAATTAAATAAAATATTTGAACTTATATTAAAATGAATCTTGTAGTGACAAAATAGTGTTTTTATATTTATTGTCAAACATCGTTGAACTAAATCAAGAATAATGCTTCTGAGTACTCATTTCAAATTCTGAGCAATATCGTCTGAAATGATCTACATAGATCTACTCCATGAGAAGTCCAAAGTCCAAAAATCATCTTGTCCAGTCACCCGAAAAAAGTATTATGAATTTGGTGTATAATTAAAATATAAAAATATTTATTGAGAAAAGAAAAACAAACTTCGTAATATATCGTTCAAGATTCATGCATTGTAGCTCTTCTGGGTTTCTCTTAAGGTTTCTCCCAGATATTGGAATAACGTTATTTTTACTCAAACAATGATTTAATAATAGCACATTTTTCTCTTGAATGACAAGAAAAAGTATGTCACCTGTTTGGTTTCCGGCCATAGTTTTGATTTTCACGAAGTAATTATTAACGGGTACATACGTACATTTTTCAAAAGCGACGAAACAGAAGTTTTTCCTAACATTTGTACACCAAGTTCAAAATACTTTTTTCGACTAATCTTCAATTCTTTCATCAAGATTTTTTGAGGAGAACAGGTGCAGCTTATTAAGACCCTGTAATCTGTATATTATTATTATAATAATTCTGATATAACGATTTGACGAATCTCAATTCAATTTGAAAACTTCTATTTTTTTCAGTAGTAAATCAATTAACTTCTTATTTTAGAATAAATGAATTTATCAGAGACCAAAATGATTTTTTCTCAGCTAAAAATAAATAAGTAATCCCTGAAGGGACGTTGCGCGCCTCTGTTTCTACTTTACACCTGCAGTAATACCTCAGCTTATCCGTGTCTCAGGCTCATTGATATCATAACTCATACTTAACGCCGTCTTTTCTTTAGCTGGAAATGTTCTCGTAGAACGAACGGTACACAGTACGTATTCGCATCCTGCCCACCGTCTTTGTTTATTGTGTCATTTATAACGAAACGTGCTGTTGTTTAAAAAAGTTTCCTCCTCTGACGGCTTTTTCTACACGATCCTATGATAAATTTCCAGACGTAATCTAATGTAGAAAAAATTCATGAGAAATTACGGTGATTGCTGCTACTCTATGCGGTCCAAAATAAGTTGGACAGAATAGTGTAAACCTTTTACTGGCTCCATGTGAACATCAAATCTCTTCATTCTAGTGAAATTTGAAGAAATGCTTGAATTGTTTCAGGGAACATAGTGTCTTCATTATAAAATATCTGCTTGAATCGGAAAATAAAAACAAAGCGATATGTTTTCACATACGAGACGGGTCATACAGGGTGTTTTATTGGCAAACGGATTAAAGTGGAGGATGAATAAAGCACCTCTAGATGATTTCGAATAAAATATATTTATGGGTCTAACAAGTTTCATTCAGAGAACAGCCTGTTTTATCAATATGGCCGATTTCTTTGAATGGACATAACTTACGAACCACTCCGAATATTTTCAAGATTTTTGGTACGAACATTATTCTACTTCTACACAAGCGACATGACTATCTTTCATTTTGGAAATCCAGTAATATCTTTGACTGCTCGCACAGACCTAGTGGTCGTTGATAATGGAGCTATGAATGCTGATAGGTATGTAAAGTAAGGGTCAAGTACACGGGGCGACTTTACAAGCTAAAAAGCCGACTTTTGAGCTTCTGAGCTTGTGAGTAGCCCCGTGTACTCGACGCAGTCGCTCCGTTAGCGCTTGCAAATTCGCTCTTGAAAAAGTTGAACTGACAGGCGACTTTACACGCCACAAGCCGGCTTTTGAGCGAATTAGCTTGTAAATTCGCCCGTGTACTCGAGCTTATTCTTGTTCACATGATTGTGTCTAGTGGTCGTGAAGATGTATGGCTGTCATACGCTACTGAGCGACTGAGCGAGTGGAGACTCCCTATGTACTCGGCTAGAAGCCAATTCGCCAAATCGCCGGCTTTTTACGAGCCGGCTTCTCAGCTTGTAAGTAGCCCTGTGTACTTGATCCTTATGGAACATTTGAGAAGCATGTAGTGCCATTTGCCTCATACATTGGTGAAAATTTCATTTTTATAGACGATAGTGCCAGACCTCATCGTGCGCACATCGTTCAGGAGTACCTTGAAGATGTTGAAATCTCTCGAATGGAATGGCCAGCAAAAGTCCAGATCTCAATCCGATTGAGCAGGTTTGGGACAACCTCAATAGAAGGCTGAGAAGTCCCGAAATCATCCAGCTTCTCTTATGACTTAGGAATCCAACTCAGAGAAATCTGGGAAGGATTAGATCAGACATTTTAAGATCGCTCATTTTGAGTATGAACCGTCACGTCGTTGCCGAGCTGTAATTAACGTAAGGGGTGGAAATACCAAGTATTAAATTACTTATCAGCATTCCAGTATTTTGAAAATTGTTTATTTCTCTTCTTTCACATTAGATTCGGTGAAATCTGAATTTTTCTTCCGTTTAATGCGTCGTTCAAAACCTTCCCCAGAGAACATAAAAAATAAGTTGTTAATATTTCAGCGGACTGTATATTTTTTCGCTGGTTTGGAGGCAGAATTCAGGACAACAATTTAAATAACCATCAATAAATAAGAAAAAATACTACCTTGAGATGTTGGGGCTGTTGCTTGGAAAACCCGAAATTCTCCGCAATCCAACTGGCCAGAGGAAGGGAGTCCTGTGGAGAGATCCTTGTGCAGAGAGGGGCCCAAATCTCCTATCTGAATTGGTTTATTGATAGTTCTTTCTTTAGTTTCTTTCTAAAGAAGCGGAATCAAAACAGCGAAACTTCACTATCAGAAGCACTAAATTCGTAAAATACTCGGAAACTGGGTAATTTGAAAAGGAAACGGGCAGAAAATAACTTTGAAAAATTAATAATTAATCAAGAAAATTCGGTAGCAATCTATATTATTCTGATTCTTTTCATTCCGCTCACGCATGTCGCGACCTAGAAGAATTCAATATCGTGTATATCACGACATCTGCTGACCCATCAGACAAATTGAAAGAATGTAAACATGAAATTTGAAGAAATATATTTTCGGCGTTAACATAAGTTATAAAGTCAATGTAGAGTTAACTTTCATTAAATTGAGATTTTCAGAATGTGCGTAAATTTTTTGCGTAGTGTATTTGGTATCAATATCAAATACCAAATAAAATTCTGAGCTAATTAATAGTCTTATTGTTCCACCAAAGAACAAACGCTCAAGAGCCCCTGCTCAGGGCTTTTCTTAAAATTGAGTGAATCGATTATTTTGCCGGTGAGTGTATTATAAAAAGTATCATTCGATGAAAAGATTCTATGATTGAAGTTGTTGTATAACGTAAACAGTCGCCCTATATAATTAGACGTTTTGATGGCTACATTATCTCCGGTCCACCTGAATACTCAATCAGGACACAATTTCCTGAACCTACAAGTCCGTTCCAATGGATTTGATCGTAAATATCAGTTCATAACTAATATCGATACGTCCAATGTTCAAATACCCTTGAGCCATTTGGAACTGAAAATCAATTCGAACATGAAGATCGTCATGTCCACTGCGGTGCACCTAAAACTAGCTTGCTCAAAACAGGAAATTAAAACACACGGAGACCGCTTTAGTGCCAACCAGACCACCGAATATGATTTAAAACCTTTATTGCAATATCGTACAATAAAGAGGGGCTTATTACATAGGGACGCGTTACCGATTCTATTTTGATCTATGAATCTATCATTCACTTCACACATCAGTCGGAATGTATTCTATTACTCGTATTTCTAACCAGATTAAGGATAGGTTGGTAATCGTGAAATTCATCACAGAAAAAAGTTTTCGGCAAGATGTTGCAGCTAGACACATATAAACGCATATCGAATACTCAAAATTCCGAAATGAATATTAAAAAAAAATGATAGGAAAAGCCCCGAGCAGGAGCTTTTGAGCACTCGTTCTTTGGTGGTGCAATAAGACTTTTACCTAAAATTTCTATATGGGGTTTGAGATTGATACCAAATATATGAATGCAGAATCTCAATACAATCGGAATTATATTCTGAAATTATTCAAAAAATGAAATATGTAGAAAATAAATAACTACAAAAATTAAATTCTCTTTGCATGAACATTCAGTATAGTAGTTTGCATAAATCGAAATAAATTTCACTCGAATCGGATATTCTGTTATGAAAATATAAGGATTCTTCTTTCAATATTCCAATTGATTTTCTATGGCTCTATTAACACTATGGCCACAAAATTTTGCAGAGAATAATATTGATCGATAAAATCAACCAATATTAAACTCTTCTTCTTCTTCTTCCTGTGCGGTGCCTTACCGGCCGAACTGAGGCCTAGTGGCCCATTGTTCACCCGCATCGTTCTATAGAGACTCAGCTCCTCAGGCACGAAGACAGAAATGTCGCGAGCCTGCCAGGAGTGGTCCCTCTCACCATAGGAATAGAAGGTGTTGGATTTCCTAGGTGTGTGACCTTAATTCAGTAAGGTTTCCACAGTTGAACAGAATATGCTCAACCGTTTCATCAGTACTCCTGCACCACCGGCATAGGAGCAGCTCGTCAATCCCATTCTCTTCAAATGCTTGTTAAACAGGTGACCAGTCAATGCACCAGTCACCAGACCGAGTTGTTTCCTCTCCAGCAACAGAAGCCTATTGACCTCAGATCGCGAGGACGGTCTCTCAATGAGAATCCTCGACCACCTTAGGCCCACCCCTGCGCTCCATTCCGAGGAAAATTCCCTGTTCAGACAGTTCCTGAAGAAACTTCTGACAGATGTGCGACAGATTGGCAGCGGAGGCTCCGGACCAATAAATGCTAATCCGGCTCCCCGCCTAGCCAGTTCATCTGCCTTGACGTTACCAGGTATATCCGCATGAGCCGGACACCAGATCACTTTCAAAGAGTTATCAGAGCCCAGCCCACGCAATGCTTTCCTGCATTCTTCTACCAAAAGAGAATCAACTCTGACATCGGATAGAGATTTCAGAGTTCCCTGGCTGTCGCAACATATATAAATGTGCTGGCCAGAGTATCCCCTGCGAATATTTTCTATTATTATTATTAAACTCTTACTTCCGAGCTAATATTGTCTTCGTTCAAATCAAAATGCAACGAAGTGGTATCAAACAGAGCATCTATGGATGGCCATTTCGTCCTTATTAGGGCTCATCAACACCCCGAGGGTTCCTCGTCGTTGACTGAAGATGTAAAAATTGCGAACTGCAAGCACGCTTCTGTCAATGTAACAAATGGTAAACATCTCGTTACTTAGTTCAAGGTTCATGCTATGAAAGAAGGATGTTCGTATGGATCTAAAGATGGCGTCTTCGGTATTTTTATACCTGAAAAAAGGTGCCATTTCGTTTAAGTTCCAAGAATACCTTGTAACGTACAGAGCTATCCTATGCTGATGAGTCCTAATAAAGACGAAATGGCCATCCATAGGTGCTCTGTTTGATACCACTTCCTTGCATTTTCCTTTGAACGAGGACGAGATTAGCTCCGAAGTATGAGTTTAAAATTGGTTGATTTTAATCGATTAATATTATTTTCTGTTCATATTGTTTATTTATATTCATTATTACTCTTAAAAAAAGCGCCGAAAATGAAGCAAAGGATTTTTAATACGAGTTCAAAAACAACGTTTCATTCAGCATTATTGCAAAATACAAATTTTCATTTATAACTCTGAATCTAAGAAAGATAGGTTGAATCTGTTTCTATATACAGGGTGTCCCGGTAAATGTGGGAAATCTCTCGGATTCAGATAGAACATAAAATAATAAGATGACAAGTTCCCATAATTTTTTCCTAGCGGCCTTCCCTGCGAAGATACGACCTCCTAAATGACGCCACTAGAAATTCATTTTAGTGGAATAAATTGCCATTAATGACTTATTTCATTTTTTTTTTCGAAAACAGTTCATTTTATCGACACTGAACAAGAGTACCTTTTCTTTAACTTAATGTTCAAGGTATCCAAATTTGTTTTTTTTTAGCACCTTATCATACAGGGTGTTAAAAATGAAAGAAATAAAATGTTCAATCGAGTCCGCCCCTGGTAAACTGAACAAGCTAATTGAAATTTGAGTGCGGCGATTCAAGAGGTCCTTAATACTATTGATCATATCAAAATTTCATCAAATTATATCAAATAGTTTGAAACTTATTGCACTAAAATGGATTTCCAGTGACGTCATTTAGGAGGTCGTATCTTCGTAGGGAGGGCCGCTAGGAAAAAAAATCATGGGAACTTGTCATCTTCATTTTTTATGTTCTATCTGAATCCGAGAGTTTTCCCACATTTTCCGGGACACCCTGTATACAGGGTGTTCCTAAATTGAACGTACAAACGAAAAGGGGAGATTCCTTAAGTGAGTTTAAAAAAAATTCCCATAAACATAGGGGTCGCAAACGTTTCGTTTTCGAGATACAGAGTGTTGAAGTTTGAATTTGTAGTAGTCTAACTACATTAAAAAAATAGCCACAAATGCAACCACCTCCACTTTAAAAAAAACAAAGGTTCAATAATTTGATGTGTCAAAACTGGCACTGAATTCATTCACCACAGATTACAAACTATCCTTCCTATCATAGTTACGAGAATTTCGAAAGAATCGTTCAAAATTGTTTTTCTCGAAATCGTTGTTGGATACGACAAAACTACAGGAGACCGAAAAGTTTAGTATAAGAACAAAGCTTCTTTTTACATTTTTTCAAATTAACAGTTGCTCACAAAAAAAAAACTGCAGAAGAACAGGGTGGCAGTGTTGCAGAAAAAATATCACCCTGTAGATCTTCTATCAAAATTGCCATGTCACGTGGTGAGAACTCTCAAAGGTAATATCTATGCCAAATTTCAGTTGAATATCTTGTGAAGTGTAGATACTATGAAAAAAAAACTTGAAAAAATTCAAACTTCAACACTCTGTATCTCGAAAACGAAACGTCTTGCGACTTTTTTTTCTTAAACTCACAATTTAGGAACTCTTAAGTAGACAAAGAATCTTGCCAACCCTGTACTTCGACATTATCCAACCTATTTAAGAAAATGCAAAAAGACAACCCGATAAAATGATAGTGTCCTGAATCTAGTGCGCAAAAATAAAACCAAATCTTTTTCTTCTCGAGTTTCAATATCGCTCCGTCGTTACGCCGTATTAAATCCGATATATAAACTTCCGGGCCAGCAGAAAAGAATCATCCCGAGTGAAATTCCATATATTGTAGCCAGGTGAGGCGCGAGAATGATACAAATTCGAAATTGGTTTCAGTTCGGCCAGCCACGACGCCAAACAACCGGAAATGGTTGGAATTGGAGTTGGGATAGGAAATGGGGATGACCGACTTATGCAGAATCATCGCTATTCGAAACAGGAGAGAAGGAAAAGGGCATCTCTTCATGGCGTAGGGTACCTAATCTTCATTGAGACCAAAATTCCCGATAATATAAAATTTTCAATATCTTTTGAAGCGGAAAAAATGAGGATGACCGATAGATTACGTATTATCTCAACATCAGTTCTACCTATATGAGACACGTTTTTAAGATGACTTTATAGGTTATATACAAATTTGCTGTCTTATACAGGGTGTCCCAAAAATACCACGCGAAAGTGACACTGGAGATAGATTGGCATTAGGTCTATCAGATAGCATCAACGTGACCTCAGTAAAAGTCCGCTGGTTTTCGAGATATCACCACTTTTGCAAACAAAAATGAAAGAGAAAGTGAGATAAAAGAGAAAGAGAGCAAAATAATGGTTGTTTGAAACGGTAGCGAGGAAAGAATATCAAGCAACATGTAATTTGGCAACAGGTGATACTTGTGCATTTTTCCTAATTTTTAATTATTTCGGCTTAAAACACATCTCTCGCGACAAAATTATAATTTCTGAAGTTTTGATTAAAAAAAATTGTAGTATTGTAAAATTTGAAAAAAAACATCATATGGACAAGTTTTTTGAGATTATTTGTCAACTCAGTCTGATATAATTTTTTTTCACATCAGTCAGTCAAACTTAAGTTAACGTTTTAACTTCGTCATTAATACAACAAGTTAGATATTTTTTGAAGGATTTTGTTCTAGTTCTCGGTGAAGTTATTACTTCATTGTTAAAAGCAACTATTCAGTATAGCCTAGGTAAAAAAAACATGAGTTTGAAGACCGAAAATTGGGGATTTTTAAAAATACACAAAAGTGGTGATATCTCGAAAACCAGCGGACTTTTACTGAGGTCATGTTGATGCTATCTGAAAGACCTATTGCCAATCTATTTCCAGTGTCACTTTCGCGTGGTATTTTTGGGACACCCTGTATATGAAAATTATACTGTTCGCATTGGCACATAGTACAGGTAAAAATCAAAAAGATGAAAGGGATTCGAAAATGATATCAATTTTCCCAATGAATTCATGTTTGATGAGAAGTAATGAATTCATTGATTCTTGCCAAATAGCTGGAGATATTCGGATGATTTCTTTGGACCTCAATTTTCAGCATAGTTGGATGAAAATGATACAAATTCAAAATCTGTTTCAGTTCGGCCAGCCACGATGCCAAACAACCGGAAATGGTGGAATTGGAGTTGGGATAGGAAATGGGGATGACCGACTTATGCAGAATCATCGCTATTCGAAACAGGAGAGAAGGAAAAGGGCATCTCTTCATGGCGTAGGTTACCTAATCTTTATTGGGTCTCAAATTCACCGATAAAAAAATTTTCAATATCTTTTGAAGCGGAAAAATTATGGACCGATAGATTACGTGTTATCTCAACATCAGTTCTACTATATGAGACACGTTTTTAAGATGACTTTATAGGTTATATACAAATTTTGCTGTCTTATACAGGGTGTCCCAAAAATACCACGCGAAAGTGACACTGGAGATAGAGTGGCATTAGGTCTATTAGATAGCATCAACATGACCTCAGTAAAAGTCCGCTGGTTTTCGAGATATCACCACTTTTGCAAACAAAAGATGAAGAGAAAGTGAGATAAAAGAGAAAGAAGAGCAAAAATAATGGTTGTTTGAAACGGTTAGCGAGGAAAGAATATCAAGCAACATGTAATTTGGCAACAGGTGATACTTGTGCATTTTTCCTAATTTTTAATTATTTCGGCTTTTAAACACATCTCTCGCGACAAAATTATAATTCTGAAGTTTGACTTAAAAAAAATTGGTAGTGTTGTATCATTTTGAAGAGTGCAGGAAATGGATCAGTTTTTCCGATTATTTGTCAATTCAGTCTGATATAATTTTTTCACATCAGTCAGTCAAACTTAAGTTGACGTTTTAACTTCGTCATAAAATACAACAAGTTAGATATTTTTTGAAGGATTTTGTTCTAGTTCTCGGTGAAGTATTTACTTCATTGTTCAAAGCAACTATTCAGTATAGCCCTAGGTAAAAAAACATGAGTTTGAAGACCGAAAATTGGGGATTTTAAAAAATACACAAAGTGGTGATATCTCGAAAACCAGCGGACTTTTACGAGGTCATGTTGATGCTATCTGAAAGACCTATTGCCAATCTATCTCCAGTGTCACTTTCGCGTGGTATTTTTGGGACACCTGTATATGAAAAATTATACTGTTCGCATTGGCACATAGTACAGGTAAAAATCAAAAAGATGAAAGGGATTCGAAAAATGATATCAATTTTCCCAATGAATTATATTCGAGAAATGCTTCGTTTCGATAGTAAGAGGGTGTTCATGTTTGATGAGAAAGTAATGAATTCATTGATTCTTGCCGAATAGCTGGAGATATTCGGATGATTCTTTGGACCTAAATTTCAGCATAGTTGGATGAAAATGATACAAATTCAAAATCTGTTTCAGTTCGGCCACCACGACGCCAAACAACCGGAAATGGTTGAAATGGAGTTGGGATAGGAAATAGGGATGACCGACTTATGCAGAATCATCGCTATTCGAAACAGGAGAGAAGGAAAAGGGATTCTCTTCATGGCGTAGGGTACCTAATCTTCATTGAGTCTCAAATTCACCGATAATACAAAATTTCAATACCTTTTGAAGCGGAAAATATGATGATGACCGATAGATTACGTGTTATCTCAATATCAGTTCTGTCTCTCTGAGACAGGTTTTTTAAGATGACATTAGGTTATTACAGACCTTGCTGTTTTACATATGAAAATTATACAGGCTATTTCGCACTGGCACATAGTACAGGTAAAAAATCAAAAAGATGAAAGAAATTCGAAAAATTATCTCAATTTTCCCAATGAACTAAATTCGAGAAATGCTTCGTTTCGATAGTAAAGGGTGTTCATGTGTGAGAAATGAATGATTCACTGATTCTTGCCAAACAGCTGGAGATATTTGGATGAATTCTTTGGACCTCAATTTTCAGCATAGTTGGAGGCTAGCCACGACGCCAAACAACCGGAAATGGTTGGAATTGGAGTTGGGATAGGAAATGGGGATGACCGACTTATGCATTGCTATTAGAGAAGGAGAGAAGTAAAGGGCATCTTTTTAGGTTTTCTCCTCTTGTCTAAGGATACCTAATCTCCATTAAGCCCCAAATTCACCCATAATACAAAATTTTCAATATCTTTTGAGCGGAAAAAAATATGATGACCGATAGATTACGTGTTATCTCAATATCAGTTCTATCTATCTGAGACACATTTTTGAGATGACGTTAGGTTATATACAGACCTTGCTGTTTTACATATGAAAATAATACAGGCTGTTCGCATTGGCAAATAGTACAGGTAAAAAATCGAAAGATGAAAAAGATTCGAAAAACGATCTGAATTTTTCCAATGAACTATATTCGAGAACTGCTTTGTTTCGATAGAAGAGTGTGTTCATGTTTGATGAGAAAAAACTGAATTCATTGACTCTTGCCAAACAGCTGGGGCTATTCGGGATGAATTCTTTGGATCTAAATTTTCAGCATAGTTGGATGAAAATGATAGAAATTCAAAATCTGTTTCAGTTCGGCTAGCCACGACGCCAAACAACCGGAAATGGTTGAAATTGGAGTTGGGATAGGAAATGGGGATGACCGACTTATGCAGAATCATCGCTATTCGAAACAGGAGAGAAGTGAAAGGACATCTTTTTAGGTTTTCTCCTCTTGTCTAAGGATACCTAATCTCCATTGAGCCCCAAATTCACCGATAATACAAAATTCTCAATATCTTTTGAGGCGGAAAAATGATGATGACCGATAGATTACGTGTTATCTCAATATCTCTCTGTGACACGTTTTTAAGATTGACGTTAGGTTATATCAGGTGTCCAGGTGAGTGGCCTATTAGATCAAATTGGCGTGTTACAAAAATGACTCTAGTTCGCTCAATATTTGAGATTCAAGTCCAAAATTTAGCAAGTCATTAGATATTGATCTGATCTATGACACTGCTTTTCAATTATAGTTGTCAGTTATAGAAAATGGACCAAAGAAAATCATCATTTGTCAAGTTACAAAATCTGATAGGCCACTCACCTTGGGACACCCGATATACAGACCTCGCTGTCTTACAGATGAAAATCATACAGGCTGTGCATTGGCACATAGTACAGGAAAAAATATTCAGATTCACCGAAAATACAAAATCTTCAATGTCTTTTGAAGTGGAAAAAATTGGGAATTCCTGGTATCGGGTCAGTGTATCTCTCACAACAAGCGTCCAAGAACATGGTTTCGTAACTATGAATAAAATATATGTTTAGAACTGATTGCTTATACAGGATAGTCCAATTCGAGAGGAGATGATAGAGTATCGACAAAAATTATCAATTTGCTCAATGAACTACTGTGAAAACTCCCAAGAGCCGACACCGTTGGTTTCAGTTTTTTTGTCCGGACGTGGGAGATGTACGCTTGTGGGAAGGTGCGAATTAAATACAGAGAGAAATTAAAACAGGAAAAAACATATTCATGGAAATACAATGGAACTGTATAACGAATTTCTCTGTATAACGATTTTCGTACAAGACATTGCACCTTGAATCCAAATTCCACGTTAAAAACACCCTCTAAAACGAAGTAAATTCTCCCTATAACGAAATATTCAAAGAACATCACTCTTTGAATAGGTATTGTTAAGAAGATATGAGGGTGGTTTTTTTCCAAATTTTTTCCGGACGTACGTAATAAATCCCAGCCTCAAACTGAATCATTACGGCGGGTAGAGAGATCCTTCAAAACAGTTTAAAATAAACCCCTGGCTGTTTGGTTTCAATCTAACCATCACGCTAGTGAGAAAGTTGCGCGAAAATGTCTGAAAGGAAGTGCTTCAGTTCGAATAATAAACTTGAATTTATCAGTGAAGTCAACCGCGACAGTGCCGACTATAAGGAAAAATTTTCTACATAACGAAATTTCTTTATAACCAAGTTTTTTTCGGATTTCACGCTTACGTTATAGGGAAGTTCACTGTATATTTATAAACTCATTGAAGAAGAATTAATTCAGAAATATCGATCTATTACACCAAACAGATTCATTCACATTATGAAATGGACAATTATTTAGAAAAAGGTAGGTTATTTTGGATTGAGTCATTTTTTTCTCTTTTTCTATTAGTAGTAGAGTTTGGAAGTGGGTTTTAAAATTTTTAAGTGACTGCAAACTGAATTATCTATTTCTGACATATTTGTCAGCACTATCTTCTCTTTCAAAATCAGAAATCTTTTCTGTTTTGCTCGATTAAACTAAAAAATTAATTCAAGAATCTTCTATTTTCACGAAAGTTTATATATACTTTTGGTCGTTCTTTAGAATTCCGCGTCCGTATCTGGGAAGTTTTTCGCCACTGCTAGGAAAGTTATGGTGTTCGTGTCCGTCCGATAGAGGTGTCCGCTCGTGAGTATAAAATTACAAGAAAATTTCTCGGTTCCAGCACAATTGTCCGTTCGAGAGGAGTGTCAGCTTATTAGAAGTGTCCGCCAAGGGAGGTTTCACTGTATATTGGAAAAATGTATGAAGCATGTGAATGATACAAATTCGAAACTAGTCTCCTACTACCTACTTCTTTCCGAGTAGCGTCTAAAACATGCCATTGAAGATCATATGCTTCTCTTCTAACCACAAACGCCACGGTAAGACACCAGAAGTTATAAATGTCCAAAATAAATTCTCGTGAGATATGCTGCATCCCATGAAAAGAATGAAAACCCAACTGTGTGACATTACAATTTTCACGTTATAAATAAAAGTTCACCCTTGTAATCCTGAATTATGATGCAATTCCAACTGTCTTATATTTTAACTCTATTTTCCTCAAAATAATGATATCAAAAAAAAAAAATAAGTAGTGTGCGCATTATCTTGATATATTATTCTATTCACTGAGGCAAGTCATAGAGACATAGAGAATTGGGTAGGTACCTACACCGAATTGATTTCCCTTCTTGATTCGTCAAATTTCTAGTCGGGAATATTTAGGTGCTCTGATTTTCATATACTTGCAAATTAATTGGCAATGTTGCCGATATTTTTTGAAGTACGTCCTTCGTTATTTGAATTTTTACTGAAGGTTGATATACCTAAGCATCATCTGAACCATAGAATTCAATTTTTTCAATAATCGATTTTTCACATGTATATTTAATTTTTGAATTAATTTACAGAATATAATTCCGATCGTGCTGAGATTTTGCATTTATTTACTTAGCATGATTCTCAAGTGCAGTACAA
>JACDNR010000833.1:0-39971 GCA_013421045.1 Propylea japonica | reverse complement strand
AAAGTGTTTGTAAAGTCTTCTTTTTATGATTTTTTTTAACAACTTATTCATTGTTAGTTATTGGTTACTAGCAATTGACAAAACTAGTTAGAAATAACAACCAAATTGAAGCCCATACATGAGAATACAAAACTCAAATTCTTTCAGAAAGCACCCACATTTGCTCACCGGTTCAAATCAGCCGCTTGCAATGTGTATTCAAAATTTCATAACACCTTGAATTCAAAATACGTAACAACTGTGAGGAAAAATTTTTTCAAATCCAATTTGCTCTTGACAAATTAGTGCAAGGATTTACGCTGGAGCATTTCTGGGAGTGAAAACCTCTTCTAAAAAAATAAACAACTTTTCGTGTTTTGTACGTTTTCTGTCAACAGCCATTGAAAACTGCGCTATTTGTTTTGGTAGACCCGGTATAGTTTCACAAAGCTGCTTTTAATAGTTAAATTTATGGATTACTTTCAAGAAAAAACAATTACATCCACAGACTCAACTTCTATGACGAATTCTTCGAATCTCCAGAGCAACCAATTGCGAAAATCGAGTTTACGGCACTCGTCCGTGGAAGAATTCGATTTATATCGCCGCCCGGTTGCGACTACCGATGAAATCACGAAAGAGCATCAAAACGAAAGTTCATTCATGATAAATTTCGAATCTGGTCCGGGCTAAACAACGACGAAACTTTATTGCAACGTGTCCAACATAAAAATGGAATTACCGAACTCGTTCGTCTGCCTGTCGCTCGAAAATTGATGAAAACTTCGGGAAATGGTCAGGATCTCTAGAACTTGAATACGAACGTCCAGGGGCGTAGCTGAAGAACCAGAGAAAATTTGCCACAGGTAGGGTTACTTGCGAAAAAAACTTTTCTCGTTGAATGAGAGATGGAATAGGCTCAACTACTTTGAAGTTGTGAATTTTGTTCTTGCTTTTATGGTTGAAGATTTGACCAGAAAAGTAGTATTCATAGTTTGAATTAGAACAAAAACGATAGTTCTCAGGATATAAGTTTGTTTGTTAGATCGTTTTTGAATACGCACATACATAGTATAGCACCTGATTCAATGCAGTGACCGAAAATAGAAAATATCAAGATGTTCTAAGTACTCAAAAATGTAATATTCCGAGGCAATTCAAGGCAGAAATTGGCTCTCAATACCCGTGGAGTGAAAAGTATTGGGAACTATCTCGTTTGCTAATTTCCAAATCAATTAAAGTCAAATTCTGATACCCATGAACAAGTGAGCAAAAATTTGTGTTCCAAATACAGAACCCTGTGGAACATCCACCGTTAGAAGAAAAGATTCGCTTCGGTGTTTATTCATTAGAACAGTTTGCTTCTAGGCAGATGGTATTCCATCATTAGAATGAATACCGTAACGAACGCTTTCGCCAGATGTAAACAAAAATATGACTTTTCATTGTAACAGGGCGATATTCAATCAATTACACCTAAAGATAATAGTCTTTTGAATGAACCGGTAATGTTTATTTTCTAGGGTATCATCTCTGCAAAAACAAACTTATCATTTTGCTGAAAACTCCTCCAGTATCGAAAAGCTTTCGCCAGATGTGAATATAAATAGGACCTTTCGTTATAGCGGTTTGAATTCACCACACAATATACAAAGACCTCAAAAATTCTTCGAGAACTAAACACATCGATATTCAATTAAATTCACCCCACAGCCATTAGAGAGAAATTATAATGCAGTGAGACGTATTCGAAACTATTTCGATTACCACTTTCCAACTCAGATGATGGAGTCCAACGCTGTTCCCTATAAAAATATTAGGTCCAAGCACACAACTCTGTGGAATCTCTATCCCTATAAAACTAGATCCGCTTTGGTGCCAATTTATTAGAACAGTTTACTCTGGGCCAGATAGATAATCCATGAATAGAATTAAAAATATGTATCAAAAGCTTTAGCTAGATGTGAACATAAATAGGACTTTTCATTGTAACGGAGTGAATTCACCACACAATATACAAAGACCTTGAATTTTTCTCGAGAAATAAACCCATCGATATTCGAACAATTTCACTTCAAAGCTACAGCCATGTGAGTAAACCAATAATGCTCTTTTCTTCAGGTGACAAGCGCTGAAAATGTGCAGCATTTAAAAATGATCAAATAACAAGAACCTATCAAGAACACAGATCCAAGTACGTTCTGGAATATTGAGAACGTATTCGAAACTATCTCGATTGCTTCTTGCCAACTCAGATGGAGTCAAATGCTGTTCCAAGTACAGATCCTTGTGGAATCTCTATCGTTTTACAAATAGATCCGCTTTGGTGTTTATTCCTAAGAACTGTTTACTCTCGGTCAGATAGATAACCCATAAATAGAATCAACAACCGTATCAAACGATCTCGCCGAGTGTAAACATAAATAGGACCTTCCATTATGATAGGATGATTTTACCACACAATAAACCTTAAAATTTTCTCGAGAAGTGAACCCATCGATTTTCAATTAATTTCACATCAAAGCTACAGCCATTTGATAGAAACGATAATGCTTTTTTCTCCAAGTCGCAAGCGCTGGAAAAGGGGAGCCTTTAATAGTGATCTAATAAAACAAGAACCTATCAAGAACACAGGTCCAAGATCGAACATTCCAATACACCTCTGATTAATAAGACGGAGAACTCACTCATCTCTACACAAACAAATTTCTCATTCTGCTGCAAACTCCTTCAGTTCGACAAAGGTTCAATTTAACTGCCGTCAACAGGCAATATTTAGTGGCAATTCAGCGCTGAGATCGTCTTTCAATACGGTCTGAAACAGTGAGAACGTATTCGAAACTATCTCTATTGCTACTTCCCAATCGAGATGGAGTCGAATCCTGTTCACTACAAAAAAATCAGGTCCAAGTACAGAACCCTGTGGAATCTCTATCGCTATAAAAAAGATCCGCTTTGGTGTTGATTTATTAGAGGAGTTCACTCTCGGCCAGATAGATGATGCATAAATAGAAATCAACAACCTTATTGAACGCTTTCGCCAGATGTAAACATAAATAGGACCTTCCATTGTAGAAGGGTGAATTGAACATACAATTTACAAAGAATTTGAATTTTTCTCGAGAACTAAACAAACATCAATTTCACCTCGAAGCCACAGCGATTCGAGTGAAATGATAATGCTCTTTTCTCTAGTGATCGAATAAAACAAGAACCTATCAAGAACACATATCCAATAACCATTCAAACGCGTCAATCCACCGCTAATTAATAAGACCCAGAACTTACCCATCTCTGCACAAACAAATTTCTCATTCTGCTTAAAACTCCTTCAGTTCGAGAAAGGCTCCATTGAACTGAGGCCGGCCGTCAACAGGCAAATATTTCGAGGCAATTCAGATCTGAGATTGCATTCAATTCGGTCTGATACAGTGATAACGTATTCGAAAACAATGTCGGTTGCTACTAACCAGGTCCAAGTACAGAACCCTGTGGAATCTCTATTGCTATGAAAATAGATCCGTTTTGGTGTTGATTCATCAGAGGAGTTCACTTTCGGCCAGATAGATGATCCATTTATAGAATCACCAACCGCATCGAACGCTTTCACCAGATGTAAACATAAATCGGACCTTTCATTGTGGAGGGGTGATTTAACATACAATATACAAAGATCTTAAATTCTTCTCGAGAACTAAATCCACTGATATTCAATCAATTTCACCTCGAAGTCACAGCCATTCGAGTGAAACGATAATGCTCTTTCTCCAGATTACAAGCGCTGAGAAAGTGCAGCCTTTAATAGTGATCAAATAAAACAAGAACCTATCAAGAACACAGATGCAAGAACCATTCAAACGCGCCAATCTACCGCTAATTAATAAGACCGAGAACTTACCCATCTCTGCACAAACAAATTTCTCATTCTGCTGAAAACTCCTCCGTTCGACAAAGGCTCAATTGAACTGAGGCCGGCAGTCAACAGGCAAATATTCCGAGGCAATTCAGAGCTGAGATCGGCTTTCAATACGGTCTGAAACAGTGAGAACGTATTCGAAACTATCTCGATTGCTACTTTCCAACTCAATTAGAGTCGAATGCATTCGAAAACGGGTTGGGTGCATGGTAGCTGATCCTTCCTGAATGCCGGACGGAGTCTAGTGGAATACCTTATAGATGAGCCCCGATTCAGAGACGACTTCCTGGTGTTTTACACTGGAATGCTTGCGGAATTGAAAGGAAGATGGTCAAATTGTTTTAGTGTTGAAACTGTGGGTTTTGGTATGGCAAACTTCATTTTTGTGGGATTTTTTCCATTAATATCATTCGATTACCTTGCGGGCGGCATAATAAAGCTATAGGAACTTTATGATTAAAAGAATTGCGAAAATACCTTACACGAACAAAATCGGGGATCAACCGCCCATCATCATTTTACCGTCGCTCTTTGTATGTTTAGGAAACAGTGCACTAGTAAATCAATGATTCACAATTGCATGGTCCTTTGCATCCCTGCTAAGGAAAGTCAGTTGAGACTACCACAGTTGACGCAGACAAAAAAATGTACGAAAGAACAGTGGATAATCTGCTGTTGTCGTATAACATCATTTTGCGAATCTTACATGACCACTTGGGTATGACAAACGTCAATGCAAGATTGTTACCGGGAATGTTTACGCTTCTTCAGAAACAGCAGTGAGTCGATGCGTCGAAATCATCTTTCGAGCCTAAATTCAAAGAAAAATCTAATGGCGTGAAAAGTGTCTGACTTGAAAATTGACCATTACTGTGTTTTGGGATTGCAAGAGGATAATGCGAATTCATCACAAAAACGAAAAGTTTCTACGCAACAATAGGTACTGAAAAAATTGAATGAGACATAAATGAAGAACGTGGAGAAAAAATTATCAAATGTACGTTGCTGTTGCAGGACGACGTGTCTGCACGCCCATCGCTCGAAATCAATAATAGAGGCGCGTTTTTGTACCGCGTAATGATCACTAACTTTCCTTTATCTTCCATTTTATATAGGACAAAGCGAGTTAATTGTAATATGAAATAAAAACATGCCTTAATTTATCTGTGTACGTATAACATGTGGATCGCGCTCAATGAAAAAAAATGAAAGAATGAATATCTACCTTCCCTTAAACTTTCTTTCCACTGAGAATATCTGCTCCTAAAAACTCACATAATCTTATCATCCCTGAACAATATAGCTATCAAATAATTTGCAAATTATTCCTGACATCGCGACCATACCATATCCTTTCCAAATCTTCCAGTTCCTTTCCAGGATAATGAGGATCTAGGAACACAACCACCATTTCAATCAGCATGGCATTGTGAGCTCGGCAGACGATCATAGAAATCGCGTCTTTATCTCCCATTTTATGTGACAAAGTGAGTTAATTGTAATATGAAATGAAAACATGCCTTAACCCATCTATGTACGTATAACATGAGTATCTAGCTCAATGAAGAGAAAAATGAAAGTATGACTATCTACCCTCCCCTAAACTTTCATTCCACTGTAAGGATCTCCACCTAATAACTCACATAACCATATTATTTCCGCGCCATTGTAAGCTCCGCAGTCAATCATATAAATCGCGTCGTTATCTCCCATTTTATATGTGAGTTAATTGTAATATGAAATAAAAACATGCCTTAACTCATATGTGTACGTATAACATGAGGGTCAATCTCAATGAAGAGAAAAATGGAAGTATGACTATAGTCCATTCACGGAAGGTTGAGCCGTCGGTTGGCCATGAAAATTTGGCATATTCCACTGTGTATATTAAAATTTTAAGTTATGTTCTTTATTTTCTTGTCAGATTGATACGCAACGTTGTCAATATTGCATAGAGTTGTCTGACAACTCGCAAGCTCGTCGGACGAGGTCGGGTATATTCGGCAATGTTGACTTTTTTACGTTATGACAGCAAATACTGCCAACTTCAGATAAATAAAGAAACGCCTACTATGCTCTCAACATTTCGTGAACGGACTACATCTACCTTCCCCTAAACTTTCATTCCACTGTAAGGATCTTCACCTAATAACTCACTTAATCATGTCATTTCCGTGCCATTTTGAGCTCGTCAGTCGATCATAGAAATCGTCTTTATCTTTCATTTTATATGTCACAAAGTGAGTTAATTGTAATATGAAATAAAAACATGCCTTAACCCATCTGAGCACGTATAACATAAGGGTCGAGCTCATTGAGGAGGAAAATGAAACAATGAGTATCTACGCTCCCCTAAACTTTCTTTCCTCTATAAGGATCTTCACCTAATAACTCACATAATTATATCATTTCCGAACAATATAGCCATCAAATAACTCTCACATTATCCCTGACATCTCGACCACACCTCGTCATTTTCCAAATCTTCCAGTCCCTCTCCAGGATAATAAGGACGCAGGAACACAACCACCATTCCAATCAGCATCCCATTGTGAGCTCGGCAGACGATCATAGAAATCGCGTCTTTATCTCCCATTTTATACGTGACAAAGTGAGGCAAACACTCGACCCATCGATTTATGGCAGGTCCCAATTGGAATTTCTTGTAATACGTACCTCGTGATATGATGTGACGGTCCATGTATTATTCAGCTTCTTCCGATTGTATTACTCGTAAAAAGTTTATTGATGGTTGGCAGCAGGAAAGTCTGGATGGATTCGGCCGTGATGGATCCAGTGGCGTAAAAGGAGAGTTCGGAATTTTTTTTGCTGTCAGTGCACAAATCTAGATAGGACTTCAAGGATGAGGGACAAGTCAATCCTCATTAGCTTCCAGAGAAGCTGTTTGATAATTTATTAAGAATTGTGTTTCGTCGAAGGATTTATGAATATGTACGGCCACAAATACTATTTACTAGAACTTATTTTGACGAATATATCTAGGTAACTAAAACGGTACCTGAACTACTCATCGGAAAAAAAATTGATCGACTCAAAAAGTCGATGAAGTTCGTTGATTCATAAATGTGTTATTTTGAGTCCGATTTGATTGCGGACAGAATTGAATTTGACCACGGATTCGACATCAGGTAGTCGAACCCTATCGTTTGAGACCATTTTCAGCACAAAATACCTGAATTTCAGATATTTGGACAAAACGATATAGCACTCGTTTGAATAGAACAAACGCTCAAAAAGGAGGTAGAAAGTTTCAGTAACTAAGTGATGCGAACAACCCTAGAACTTGAGTTTCTCACTATTTTCGGATGTTATCAATACCTATGAATACCTGTCAATATACCAATTTCAATAAGTAGTATGATAAATTAAAAAGAATTCTACGTTATAAACAACCATTTCGTGAAAGTTCAAAGTGCACAATATAAAACAGATTCTGTGTGAATTATTCAATATTCATGTATGCTTTTCCTACGGCTTCTGCTCTTCATATTAAATATTGATGACTTGCAGCATTGAAAATCCGTTTTAATTCGGGTCTAATGCACCTCGTATGAGTCTCTTCTTGATAATAATGAATATGCTTTCAACTTCCGCTTTCCTTTCCATATTATGCTGATGAAAGGCAAACTTATACTTGCACAATCAACTTATAGTCTAATTGCAAATAGCTAGTTTACGAGGTAAACCTATTTCTCTCGGTTTGTTTACACTAATTTATATCGACACAAAATCAGTGCCTAAAGTCAAACATTGATTCATCACCGGCTTCTGTCGCTAGCTTCATAACAATACATAACTAACCAAGATGTTCGTGGTACAAAAAGTCATCTTGGATTTTACTTTGAATTGAAAATGAACACCTGTCGGAGGACAAACTCTGAAGGTCAGTAGCTATAAAATTGATTATACTTCAATGTGATGATAATATGCTCTTTTATACGCTCGCAAAACACGAGACCTTTAATCATATTCTCTGAGGCGATTTCTTATTGTCTGAGTGCTAATTCGCACCCCATGAGTTTGCTCAAGCTGATTTTGAAGGAGGCGAGCAACGAAGAAACTCTCAAGTAACGTTCTTGAATGGCAGTTGTTACCCGTGGTCTACCCTGTCCTGGTCTTCGGACATTCATACCTGTCTTATTGAATCGCTGCAAAATTCTGGACACACTTGTATGGGAAACTCCAAACCTTTCTGCCATTCTTGTGTATGTCCACCCTTCTTCTCGCAAAACTACCGCTTGGGCACATTCTTCTTGAGTCAAATTGCGCGTTTCGCGTTGCATAGCAATCAAGTGTAGAAAATCAAACGAAAGAAAAACTATTGATCACTAGAATGAAATGAAACTAAAATGATTTCAGAATGGAACCAATACATTCAAAATCTGATAATCTCATCTTTTTTATTCCAGCTATGAAAAAACATCTGTATTGAAAAAAAACGTTAATAGTGGATAACATATGCATGCATAATTCTGATAAAAAATAATTATCATTGAGAACACCTTCAGTTGTCGAATAAATTTGAAATTTCCCACGATACACAGACACCGGTATGCCAGATTCGGGGTCTAAACTCGCCCGGTGCGAGCATCTACGTCATTGCGGTAAATATTAGAAACAAATTTCAATCATTCCCTCAAGTTCTAACACTTCTATCCCGCAAATGCAATGGAAATGATCCGCAGTGACGTCACTCTCGATGCGCGTCGTCATACCGGTGTGTGTGTATCGTGAGATTTCCTTAATGTGCGTTAATTTTTTTGCCATAATAAAATTTCTATGTATCTATGTACCAGTAGAGTTTCGATATTTTTCGTAGAGCTTCTGAATACTTTGTGAACAGTTGCGATTAGGTTTCCACATCAAAATAGCAGAAATTGAACATTAAAAAGGGTAATGTTCTATTTCGTTCACATTGAAATCACCTTTTAATTCGAGTTCGGCGGAAAATATATCTTATTATTTGGTTCATTTTAGAAATACTACATCTAGGATTCCAATTTAATTCAATCCAACCTATGTCCTAGTACTCTTTTCAATACTTTCCAGGCTAATGTGAATTATAACAATTGTCACCATTTATTCACTCTAGACGCCAAACTCCACCAATTATTCGGATGAAATAAAAGAAGTTCCAATAAAACCATTTCGTCTTTTTTCCAATGTAAATTTCGATTCTATTCTGTAGAAACATCTCATTTCAATTCAACTCTCACTCTTCGAATTATTCGAAATCGGTTCCAAACTCTCGAGAGAGTTCAAAAAGTTTTCCTAATTAACTATGTTGAAAAATTAAGTCAGTTGTTTCCAATTTCACCGCAACTAACTCAGCAACTTTCAGTCCTTTGAGACTGCTAGAATTCTTCTATGGAATACTCAATAAGAAAAGTTTAGGCGAGTCTATATCCTTGAATTTTTAAGTTTATACCACAGGGAAGATCATTTTTGACTAATTTATTACTAATTTGAGGTTACCCACTGCATCTGTATTATCTAAAAACTAAAATTTCTCTCGAACGATTCAGCTCAAGGTACAAACAAGCTCAACACTTTTTGCGCTCTTTTTCTTAGGCAACAGCGTTCCATCTTTTTGCCCAAATGTTTGTTTTTTAGAATATCGAGTCGGTAGTGATAGTCTCAAACGACTCGGTGGACTCTCTGATTAACAAACCGACGTAATTATTTGAATTTCGGTGACCAGCAGATATCGACCAGATTTTGTTGTCATTGTATACACTGAGTCTTCCTGAACAACATTAGTGCAGAAACATCAAAATTCTAGAGGCACCACTTATCCACAAATTCTAAAGAAAGCCCGCCGTTTTCAATGGTAGAATTGGCACTGCCGCAGATTCTTTCGCGTGAATGTGATACGATGCTTTCCCGTAATTACCGCCATCATTTGATATGTCACTCGCCGGAGTGATGCCAAACTTACCATGAAGAACGGCGGGCTTCCCTTAGAATGTGTGGATATGTGGTACCTCCAGAATTTCGATGTTTCTGTATTAATTATGGAATTTACCTGGATTAAAACTAATCGGATAGTTATTGGAACGCTTGAAGGTGATTTATAGACGAAATTTGAGCAGTGAATTTGTGTTTTTATAGTGAAAATAGTGACGTGAAGATGGTACATTTTTGAAACTTTTGGGCCCATATTTCTAAACTATGACAGGTTGTCATCTGTTGGTTTCACTAATGTTGTTCCAGAAAACTCAATGATTACAATTACACCAAAATCTGGTCCATATCTGCTGATCACCGAAATTCAAATATTCACCAGGGATTCGACTTTTTGACGTGGGTTTAGGTTCCAAATACTATCATTGAATTCTTAAACGGGACAAACTAGTGCAGTAGTTTCGAAGTTATTGACATTGACTCATGGAACCATTAGTCCTTCTGATGATTCAAGACTTCTCAGAATATATTTTTGGTGTTTTCAACAAGCAATGGGTGGTAGTAGGGGAGAGCGGGGCAAATTGGGATACTTAACACTTAAGTGTACGTACAAGAAAAATATTTATGATTAAACAGCAAATGTTTAGTCAAAATCAGTGTTTAACTCATTACGAATGACCATATATATTTTTCTCTCACTTTTCATGAGAAATAACGAAATATGAGGCTGAATGTCAGATGGCATTTTGTCCCGCTTTGCCCCATATATAGGGTAAAGCGGGGTACCTTATGGGGCATTGTGGGGTATTTATAATAATTAATTAAGAATATTAACTGGAACTAATAGCCTTCACTAACATAAAATTAATAACTACGAATCTTTGGCTTATATATTATCATTATAAATCTTATAAAAATACATATTTATATAAAAACAAAAACATGCATGCAGATTGACATACTGAATGTTCATGGAAAATTCAAGAGGATCGCGTTTTTAGAACCATAGAATTAAATTTTTTTGATTGGCAAATTTTTCATTTTTCAGTTTTTGAATAATTTCCAGAATATTATTCCGATCGTTCTGAGATTTTACATTTATGTATTTAGTTTCAATCTCAAATCCAATACAAAATTTTGAGGTAATAGCTTTATTGCTTCGCCAATGAACAAGTGCTCAAAAACACCTGCGCAGGGCTTTCTTATTTTTTTTCTCTCAATGTAGTTCGGGGAACGTTGTCTAAGTTGGCAGCTTTTTTGTTAGGTACCCATTTCACCCGACACAACATTTTGAAGCTCTTTTTTCATTGCTTCCATTGACCAGAAATGATGTTCTGTAGTCCTCTTATACGTTCGAACCATATTTACTGAAAATAAGTTACTTTAGTTAATGAAGGAAATTAATATTTGAGTTGTTTCAAAAGGGACACAGTGAGGTACCGTTCAAACAATACCCTACTTTGCCCCTTTCAATGTATCCCACTATGCCCCAATGTGACTTCAAATACTAAACATGAACTAAAATACTCACCTTTTCGCAATCTCTCTTGAATTTTCAATAATTACAGCTATATGGAATCTCTATAAAAAGATATATAAAACACAAATTATTCGAACTCAGGATTTCCTAAAAACCGTAGTTCAATACTGACGATTTTATTAACGAACTCACTCGTTGCAGTCTTTCAGTCATATTGACTAAATGACTTTAGAACTGGCGTGTTTAGCATATGAAGACCACGTTCCGATCGATTACCAATGAAATCGATCTATTTGAAACTTTGTTCGAAATTTTGTTTGGCTGTAATAAGGAAATCCCGCTTTGCCCCGCTAGCCCACTATGCCCCGCTCTCCCCTATGTACCTGTGCAAACAGCCTGAATAATTTCCTCACGTAATACAGCAGGGTCTGTATAACCTACCTTCATCTCAAAAACGTGTCTCAGATAGAAAGAACTGATATTGAGATAACACGTAATCTGATCTACAGATTTGGAAATTCACATCGAAAACATACGATATACAATGCATCAGACAGAGAATTCTTCCCTCCGGTTGCACAGATGAATAGGCGAGATAATCAAGTGCGATAACTGACTGAATTCAACTATCTTATTGCAATAATCTGGTGTTGTCTCTCTCTTATCGCAGTATGGTAGGGAACCTGCACTACACGTACAGAATTTTTAATTTGTCAGGCTGCCCGTAATACTCGATTCAAGTATTTACTGTTGCCTAACATACTAAAGAATTACGCTCCTCTAAACGATAAGAGAGAGACAAGACTAGAATATTGAAGTAAGACAACGGAATTCAGTGTGTTACAGCACGTGATTGTCTAGACTATTCATCTGTGCAACTGGAGGGAAGAATTCTCTGTCTCATGCATTGTATATCGCATATTTCAGATGTGAATTTCCAAACCTGTATATGTTTATAACCATTATCGACAATGTTCATCAGTTCATATTTGTATACACACAATAATTAAAGGAAATAAACCGCATATTCAATGTCTTACGACACCTGAAGAAGCAGTTGATGCTTTCAGAATGCATATTTTGTAGATACCTTACTCAGATTACCAGATGTGCCCCGACAAGTGTTTCAAAATCATGCAGAAGTTTGATCTCACGAGAAATATTCTGAAAAACAAGGAATCATTTTTCGATTATTACATATTTTTATTTGTTCTTGGTCTTGAAACCTGAAATGCAAGGACATCGCTGTATTATAATGGATAACCGTTATTTCTAAAATGAAACTCTCCCTTTTCACATTGGACGACAGTTTCAAACAAAGTTTGCAACTATCAAGAAAACTTATGAAGTTCCTTAATTTTCTGCATTGAAAAATAACGCCAGTAGATCCTCAATTCACACAAGTAACTCACAAATCCTTCCGGGAAGTATCAGGAATTCATCTATTCCCGGGCCCCCTCCTCGAGTAGAACGTAGCAGAGGCTAAACGAACTACTCGAGACGAATAGTTCGGATGAATCTATCTACTTGAGTTCAGAACTACGCCATTGGATTTGGGTCGTCTTTTGCTGTGCCGTAAGTTGCAGGGTAAGACCTGACCTTTCCTAGCAATTTCGTTTTATGCCAATATAAAGTTGTTGCTGCTTGCTGCCCCAAAAGTTCGAACGTATTTATTTGGGAATCGAATAAACATTGATCGAAGAAGTTTTGATGTTTACAAGATGTAAATTCAATATTGTGCACATATAAAAATGTACGAGAAATTCAGGTAGCTGTTGTTGATTTAGGCGGATGATTTCTCTGGAGATGTTCTTGGTGATTTATTAGCGAAGAAGAAGAATTTATGATCAGTTCAACCTTCGTGATTGTAGATGAATGCCGATTTTTATTGTCAAGGTGATACGCTGCGACAATAAAATTTGGAAATAAAATGTAATTTTGACATTTCTGGATAATTACATATACGAATATTCAAATAATGAAATCTAGAGGACCACATAGCATTGGGCCTCATTGTTTTATTTACCTTCTGAAAAATATTTGATCTAAGTGTTCAGCCAGTTCATAAGGTGGGGGCGTCACCTTGCATCAACCAAATATTCATTCATCCAATTTAAGTCTTTCTTGCGATAATAGTTTATTTAAAAATTGATAATCTGTTGTATCCTACCTCTTTGTGGACCCATTTTAATATGAAATTTCATTTTGAGGTATATCATCAGAGTAGGTATAACTTGACATTGAATATTACATTTCTTTTCCGCCGACCCCGATATAAAAGGTGATTTTAATGTGTACGAAATTGATCATTAATGACCCATTTTAATGCTAATTTTTTTAGCCATTTTAATGTGCAATTCTCATGGCAACCGTACACAAAGTATTCAGAAGCACTACGAGAAATGTCAGAACTCTACTGGAACATAGAAACATAGGAATTCCATTTGTCAAATGTATGTCTAGTGCAAAATGAGAATGTATTTCAATCAAGAATTTTCACACTTTTTATGTTGAGATTCGGAAAAATCTTGTAATCAACACGGTTATTTATATATTATATATTTATTTTTCTGGATCTATCTAAAGCTTTTGATTGTGTAGATCACCAGGCACTGTTAAGAAAATTGGAATTTTATGGTATTCGTGACATCCAACTTGAACTACTGCGTAGCTACCTAACTAATAGAACGCAAAAAGTTACCATTAGCACAGATGACAGAGTTTACACGTCCAAAGAAGAAGTAGTTAATATGGGTGTACCTCAGGGTAGTATTTTAGGTCCTCTTCTTTTTCTGTTATACATTAATGATCTACCTCTGGCTATATCCACTTTAATCCAAATAATTGTCCATCTTATTTTATTTGTAGACGACGCAAATGCACTTATTAAAAATAAAGACCTCCATGCTTGCATCGAACAGACTAAAACAGCTTTTGATCTGATAGGTATTTGGTGTGATCAGAACGGGCTCCATCTAAATGTTGATAAAACTGAGTGCGTCATGTTCAGAACAAATAGATCTGAGGAAATTTTTCCGCAAACAATAGATTTCAATCATACCACAGTTGAAATAGCACAGACCACTAAATTTTTAGGAGTCTATGTGGACAGTCAGTTGAATTGGTGCGAACATGTAGATCAGCTCAGTAAAAAACTCAATCGGAGTCTTTACATGATAAGGGTGTTATCTCGACGGGTAGATAGGCAACTTCTAAAAAAACTATCTATTTTTCTTGTTTTGATTCTATACTCAGGTATGGAATCGTGATCTGGGGTAGTGGTTAGGATTGCAGTAAATTGTTCATTCTTCAAAAGGTTGCTTTAAGAGCTATGATTGGTTTAAAATATAGAGACTCATGTAGAGGGCATTTCAGACAGAATAGAATTCTCACTTTCTTTGGCTTGTTCATTTTGGAGTGCATTCTTTTCGTTAAAACAAGTCCACATTATTTTGAAGATTTGAGAAAAAAAATAACACAAGACGTACAATTCCCTTTCACATTCCCATACATAAGATGATACTGACTGAGAAGAACACCAAGTATATGTGTATAAAATTTTATAATAATCTACCCAAAAATGTATTAGATATAGTTGATTTCAAGAAATCAAGAAATGTTTAACAGACTTGATTATTACAATTGAACCATATTCAATTTCAGAATTTATGAATTATTGTAATGTAGAAGCTAGGATGTAATGTGTATATTTTTTTCTCTCTGTAATTGACGGTTTCCCACTTCTTTGGATTGTTATTCAGGATTCAGGGAATAAAGGTATTGTTATTGTTATTGTTATTGTTATTAATCTAGCGACTAATGGTCTCGAACTATTAACGCATTAAAATATCTTGACCATTAGTCGCTGTCTTCAATAGACTATAGTTGATTAAATAACTATTAATAAACTGTCAATTTTAGCTCATAACTGAAAAACAACAAGTTTTTCGAAAAGCTATAACCAAAATGTGCTATTCATTTTTTTTCTTTCAGGGTTGAAAAGTTGTAGTTCACGGATTACTAATTCTGGCCGCCTCGTATCGGGTTTCTTAAATTCGTTGTCTAGTGAGGGTACCTCAGAAACCCAATGAGCTAGATTCTTATCACATTTTGTTCCAGCTGCTAGAACAAAATGTGATAGAGAAAAATTGATTACTTCAATGATTTCTACTGAAAAAAGTGCCTGTATAATGTTTTGTTACATGTTTATACCTTCAGTAAAAAAGAAGTTATAGGAACTTTTAATTTTGACGCTATTTTCCAATTTTCTCTAATAGCTCGAAAACGGTTCGACTTAGAGGGTTACGGTTTCACCAAATGAATTCTCTCCGTGCCACTCATTTTGTTTTAGCTCATCGGGTTTCGTAGATCCCCCCACTAGACAACGAATTCAGGACACCCGGTACACTTCTATCACATCAACTCAAAGTCTTATAGCGCACCACGAACAATATACCGAGGAATCAGTGGTTGAATTCCTCCAATGAATTGAACACCAAAATTCCAAAAACCGTTTTCAATAACATCTAACAAACAATTTACATGAGAACGTCCCAACTTGAAACGAGGATTCTTCCCCACTTATCCATAATCGCAAATTAATGACAAAATTGAAATCGATCCCAATTTATTCATTATGCTTCAGCTTTTTCCGATGACGAGGAAAGCTATCCTAAAAATTCACCTTCTAAAATTCACCAGAGGGTCCTCGCATTCTTCCCTCCAGTTTTCCCCCTTCATTTCGACATTCTGTCGATTTCCATTTTATATTTATGACCTGGTTTCCTTGCCGATACTCCAATCCGAGATTTCCCGTTAAAAATAGCCGCGGAGAGGGCTGAAAACATCCACCTCGCACAGATTGAACTTTTTTCCGACTTACACCACCAGAGAATCCAGTCGTGAAATTTTATGAATAAGCACGGTTTTCTGGTCCTGGGCGTCCTGGAAAATCGCCGAAGTTACCGGAAAACTCGTGTTTGGCCGTAATATTTTGCATAATTCAGTCGAGACAAGAAGATGTTCTGCAAACCTGCCGTCTTGCTTGGAATATGGTCGTTCTGTAAGATTTGGAATGAGAATTGCTGTGGTCGGTATGTGTGAGTGCATCAGATTCTTTGAAGGAAATAAAGATCCATTCGATTTAATCGAAAGTTACTATACGGTATTCATAATGATAATAATAATGGTTTCTTCCAAATAAACGTATTGGTCCATACATCCTATCAGAAAACCTATACCTTGTAATGGTACGATCGAAAAGTGAGCATCTGAAAGAAATTTTACTCGATGATATGGAAGAAAGAACAAAAAAAAAAGTAATACACTAAACAAATCTTCAAAGTCAATATCGTCAAATGGTTCTAAAATCGCGATAGGTGACTGCCCGGAGCTGGAGTATACACAGTAAAAAATTTGACGGGTAAATTTTGCACCTTAGAGTAGTTCAACAATTTGTCACCGAATGGTGTTAACTCTGACACCATTGACAATGGTGAATTTGAAAAACTGCGTTTTATATATGGTTCAACACCGGCCCAAAGACATTGTCAATGTTTAACACCATCTGGTGTTCAACATTGAATAAGTAAGCGGTTGAAACACCGTACCAAACCGTAAGAGTGCGTTTAAAAAATGAGACCCCAAATTAACGCGTGTCTCCGGTTCCGCCATTAGATTTGTCTTACCTATTCAAGCTCGGAATTAAGTTATAACTTATCGATAGTCGGTGAATCGCTAATAACTTTGTGAAGAGTTTAATGTGTTTGAATTTGAAACAATAAATCGATGAAGGAAGAGTGATATTATGTCGGTGTACATAAAAATAGAATACAGAAACATCCAGAAATGGATTTTGATCAATAACAATACTGATATGAAATATTTTATTTCAGAGTGAGTATAATAACGTTTACGTTTCTTTCAAATAGCCGTTGTGAGTTAGATATATTCAAATATGTGTCCTAAGATATTCACATTATTACAAAATGGTAGCTGGAATGAAAACAGAATGCTCCAATTTCAAACTGGCAAACTGGCAAAAGAAAGTGGCTGTCTAATTCAACAAAGTATTATGTAACGATACAATCGTTACAACTTTTTTCTTTTTGAAATTCAAATTTATTCATTACATATTTGTTGCACCGCCACTGCATTTGTACCTATACGGAAGAATTCAGATCTGCAGTTTGGCGCATGTTTTCAATCTGATAAGATATCAATCGGTTATTCGAAGATATTTATTCTTTCTTTCTGCTTTTTCTGGTGAATGAGATAAGTCAGTCATCAGAGTTGAGTTCTTGATCTAGATAATTTTTGGTATTAAATTTTGAGATTCAGTTAATATTTTATAGTTTCTATTGGTTAAGTGAAACTCAATTAAAAATTGAGGTAAGATATATTTTGAAATTTAACTTTTTTTTACAATCTCCTCTGCCCGACAAAAACTGTTTTTTTTCTCATTTCAACTTCGAAATTCGATTTATCCTTGCTGTTCAGGTTCATTTTCATTCACTTCAAAATTAATTTTTCTTATAGCTTTCATTATTTAGATCATTTTCCTATTCAAAATCTCACGTCATAAAAAATGAATCTTCACTAAAGTGTTCCCTTCAATTCAATTCCTTCATTAAAATATTTTTTTAATTTCATATTCAAAATTCAATGTAACAATTAAAATCAGTTTCAATTATATTTTCTGAATTATTATTTTTTCTTTGAAAAATGGCTGTCGATTCACATATGTAATTTTTTTATACTTGAGTACACAACTTTTTATGTGAAACATGGACGGCAAGGACAATATGTTTTACTGAACGGTCTCTGAAAGAAATTAATATTTTCCAGTTTTTGGGTGAAGCCCAGAATTTCGATTTGAATTATATATTTTCCAAGATTGAACTTCTTTGACCATCATCCAACTTCGAAGAATCTATCACACCTGAAAACTGTGGTCACTGGAACCTGGAAATTCTTATATTGTGCTGTGGACAGTATCGTACCAAATCATCAGATGGTTCTTTCTGCATAGAAGCACTTCACCTGGATTTTGATTGTTAATGGAAGTATTCTGTTATGTATTTATATTTCATTTGATATCCAATTTATATAATTTCGTATGTTCTATTTCATTTTGCATTTGAGACTTTTCGCTTTGAAGCTATTCATATTAATTTTCATTGTTGTAATTCAATTGTAAGCAGCTATTTTTCAATATTTCACTCAACAATTTTTATTCGAATTTGAGCAATTCAGTCGTCCATTTCATATTATTAATTGGTAATAAACCTCTGAAAGTGGATAACTTGTTTTTGTGTGAGAACCAAAGCCTTCGGAATTGCTTTCTATTTGAAAATAGGTTCCGGGCTAGCTAAAACCTAATAAACCCCGACCACCTCTCCGACTGAAGCTTAATAATAGATCTCTGAAGAGAGGAGAAACACTTAATTGGTTACAATTATTTTACCTACTTCCATTTCAATTCCTTTAATATTTCAAAATTATTTTCGTCCATCTGTTCGAATAAATTTTATTTTTAATCTCAATTTTTTCATTGAGGAAGCACTCATCTAATTCGACCTTTTATCGATTTATGCAGATGTCAAATAATTCATTCGATCTTCTTCAAGCTAACAATAACTATCCCAATCTCTTTCGAAGTTTGCAATTCTTTATAGCAGGCCCGATAAAAACAGTACGTCAGATGCATTTTGCGACATCGTTATCACCTATAAAATTTCATAATTATTCTCCTTTTCGTTCAAAAGATATTGAATTGGTTTCATACTCTATTCCAACGGCCAACGCTCTATATTCTACTCATGAAAAAATTCAAGAGAAGCTCTGAGCAGTGTGGTACTTGTATTGCATCAGTGATACTCAATTTCCTAGCTCAATCATCCAAAAGCCATAAAAATGTTAAAGCAGCTAACAAAGCAACTCGACCTTTGCATTAAGTCTCTTTTCAGCCTGTAATAAAAATTTTCCAAACCCCGAGTAGTACCAGCAGAATGTTTTGTATCTTCGTTATACACTAGCGAAATATCATTGGGTGCGTTCAGCAACACTCCACTGTTGGCATAAAGCAAAAATCAATTGAGTAGAGTTGAGTTTCAGCGGATGAAAATTTTCTGAACGCTTCGTTGAGTGATTTACAAATACGACATATCTTGTTATATAACCTTATTCTTTTTATTTTTGATACCCAGTTGAGAAACTTGTTGTGATTGTACTTCCAGATTATAAATTGAAGTGTATTTGGAATAACCAAAATACTCATTAATAAACTTCAACTCACAGAACACAAAAATACTGAATTTCAACTGAAAACCCTAAACATAAACAAATTACAAAATAAGTATATGCGCATGTCTCAGCGGTCAGTTGAGTTACAAAGCGCAAATTTTTACCGCTGCCAGAAATCGACAGCTGCTGAGAAATATCGATCTGTCAGCGGTTTTGCTGAACGCTATCGCTTTCTCAACTTACTCAACTGTTGTCAACAGTTGAGTGCTGCTGAACGTACGTGTTGTTGATCTCTTGCATCAGTAATAACTCAAATCCTAGCCAAATCATCCAAACGCCTCAAAAACCGAATGTAGATAACAACGGAATTCAAACTATCGATCAAAACTGTTTACAACCAGTTAATGGATTTTTTCAAAAGCCTAAATACTAGCTGAATGTTTTGTATCTTCGTTATACTCTAGCGAAAGAATAACGAGGTGAAGAGATAAGGTACAATAGGGGAAGTATGCCTATGATGGCATCCTGCTTATGATGGCACACTTCAAAGAAGTCTGTTATCAACTGAACAAACTTATATTACTGAGTTTGTACGCCAGATGGCATTTACGCTTGATATACGTAGTTACACCTTGAATACGTGGCAATTTGTGACTGTTATAAGAGTTCAATCATTTCGGTAAGTGTTGATGTATGATAGTTATTTCATTCTTTTTCGTTTATTTGGATATTCAAAAAATCTGTGTAAAAAATAATTATACTTTCCTTTAATCACTCTATAGCAATGCTTTAAGTGTTAAAGTTTTAGGCTTTTTCGTCTTTTTAGTACTTTTTTTTCGCTTTGTTGAAAAATATATGTTACTTATGCTTATGATGACATAGTCAGAGTGTTCCTATGATAGCATAGGGTGCCATCATAGAAAAAGAATCAAGATCAAGAGACGATTCCTCCAAAGCCTGGTACTTCGCAAGAAATATTAGAGGTATGCCAAATAATGAAAATGGTTTCAAGTGAAGTATCGAGATCATTGAAAATCATACAAGAACTCCACACTGCCAACTGCCGTTGCAGAATCAACAGTGAACAGAGGAAGAAAACGAGTAAAAGTTGGAATCCTCAAAGCAACCCCTGACATGAAAGAAAAGAAGTTGGAAGAAGAAGAGAAGACAAAGAAAGAGAGAGAGAAACTAGCTAGAAAGTTCAAAAGACAGATTAAGTTCGAAGAAGAAAATGAGGAAAATGAAGAAAGACATTATGACGATGATTCAGAAGCCGCTTGTCTTTATTGTTATAAGCTGTTGTCCATGTCTCGACCAATGGAGAAGTGGTTGCGTTGCCAGAAATGCGCCAGCTGGTGCCATGCCGAGTGTGCTAGTGCAAATCATATTCGTATGTGAATTGTGCGTATAAAATTATATTTTTATATTTTGTCGATGCCAAAGGATGTAAATTAGTTTCTTTAGACTTATATTTACATTTTCATGAAATAGGACTGCTATTTTCTTCAATAAAACATTTCAATAAATAATATCATTTTATTTAAGTTATATGCCATCAAAGGACATACGTGATCTTATGATGGCACCCGTGGGCAAATTTTAAAAAGTGTTATAATCCAAATTTTTAAAAATGTATATTGAAACTAAATATAAGAAAGCATACTACATACGAGTAGCAGTAAATCTGTACATTCGATGACATAGAAAAATATTCCTTTAATGAAATATGTAAATAATTCGTTAAGGGTGCCAACATGGGCACACTTCCCCTACATCCGTATTGTACTCTATTCGGCAGTTTCTTGGACGATTTTGACTTAAAATTTATTTCAGAAATGTCTTCATTTCTTTCTGAATCATTGTGTGGTAGATTTCTTGCATCAGTAATAATTCAAATCCTAGCTAAATCATCCAAACAAAAGCCACAAAGACCGGAATGTAGATAACCACGTAATTCAACTATTGATTAAAAGTGTTCACAGCCAGTAATGGATTTTTTAAAAGCCCGAATACAAACGGAATGTTTTGTATCTTCGTTATACTCTAGCGAGATAAATAACGAGGCGAACAGATAGGGCGCGATTACATCCGTGTTGGACCCTATTCGGCAGCTTTCACCTATTGATTGAACCGAATGAATTCAAGCTTGACTTGATACGAATAGAGCCCCTCGCACGGCCCTTCGATCCTGTTTTCGATGCTGTTTAGTAAGGACCTCACGCCCGGCCGATTTGGTCAGTACACATTATTGGCCCAATTACAAGGAAAGAGCCTTCCCTTCTTTCCCTACAGCAGAAATTAATAGACTAGACGATGAGACGGGGTCAGTTGATTGGACGTGAAAAGGCTGATCGACGCCTTAATGGGAAATTGTTGATCGGGGCTGATTGAAGATAATGAATTTTTCGATCTTTCATTGGGTAAACTGCGCCGTTTTTACGAAATTAGCTGAATAGGGTAGTTGAAATTCTGACAACGAGAATGTTCGTTAGTAACTATACCTTGGACCTTTTTTGTTCGCCGAGGTAATAAAATACTTATTGTTGTATCAAGACGGTAAAAATACTGTTCAGCAATCCAAGAAGCAATAATTACCAAGAACGTTTGGTAGACGTTACTTATAGAGCAAGAGCCCGTGAACCCCAGACCTTCGTTATTTTTTAAAAGCTGAAAACTTGTTTGCGCATGCTCCCATCACAGGTAAGAACGATGAACCATTATGAACTTATGAAGTTTGGGGGACCCTGGCTTTGGCAGGTAGACGGTATTGAAGGGTGTAAAATACCGATCTAAATTCATCAAATAATAAAGTGTGATTTTTTGGTATTACCTTCAGAATATCATTAAAAATCACGTCATTAATTGCCAGACACTTAATATCGTGGCAACCTCTTGCCGGATACCCTCAATGTTCATTAATTTATATGTTATTCTGCTCACGTTATAGTATAAAATCTGATTTTTATAAATATTACTTGGGTAATAATTAGATTATGTTTCCCCATTAGCCAGACATTTTTGATAGTTCCAACCCTTTCCCAGACAAGCATGTAGGGTAGCTGCAGGTGCGAGCGCGAGACAGTATATATAAGCGGGTACGAGTGAGACGGCATGATTATAATGACTAGTGCAAATAATTTTTTTTGGTACAGATTTATATAATTAATAATTTAAGTGAATCTCAAAAACATCTGAAAAAAAATATGAGACAAGAAGTAATGTCCTCGATCTATTTTTTATACTTTCTGATTCTTGTTATGTAATTAACCTATTTTCATCGGAATGTTGAGTATTATTTCGTTTTTTGTATAACCTGTTATCAATATACAGGGTGGCCATTTGAAAACGAAACAGACGAGATTACAGACGAAATAAATTTTTTCGATAGAAATGCTCGGACAGGTCGATTTCTGTTTCGAGGGGGACAACTTAAGATGTAGGTTACGGACGCATAGCGCTTCAACCCTTGCTACTACAACCCTCACCCCCAATTTTTGAATAGGGAAGATGGGGTGAGTGATACCTCATTTGAAAGGTATTTTTATACTGATTTCAGCATAGTAATTGTTTTTTCATTTCATGCATTAGTTCTAGAAATATTCTTAACTAAGTTTTGAAAATGAAGTGATGTTTTCATGGCCCTTGTAGTGTTTTTTTGTGAAAAATCGACATTTTGAGCTTGAAAACAACCATGCTTATCTAAATGTCGTTGATTGAAGAATTCTACGGTTCTATTCGCACATTGATTGTTTGCAAAAAAAAGTGAAATTATTTCCACCCGCTCTGTAATTGAATAAACCATGTCGAACAATGAATTAGAGCACATACAAGTCTCGATTCAAACTAAGAATAATTCACATGTCAAAAAACCAGTAAGCCAACTTAATGATCTGTTCGTAATAAATAAAAAATTATCGATTCTCATTTTTTTGAAAAAGATAAAAATTCAATAATCAACAAAATGAAAACATTATTGAAGCCAACTGAAAACACTTCATAATTACATAAGTCGGAATCGTTTCACGAATTGGGACTGGAATATTTCTGTGGCATCATAAATGATTTGATTTTCTTACCTGGTAATCTGATTAGAGATATGTACGTATTTGGACTTTTTGGAGATTTCTATCGATCAAGTGTTACCGCACGTTATTGGAAATACTGCAAATTATATCGAAGATTTTAGATTGAGTTTCAGCAAGATTGAGCTCCTCCGCAATACGCTTTGTTTGTTCGACATCTTGATTAAAGATTTCTATGTCAGTGGATTGGAGGAAGGAAGCCACAGTCATGGTTGTTTTCAAGCTCAAAATGTCGATTTTTCACAAAAAAAACACTACAAGGGCCATGAAAACATCACTTCATTTTCAAAACTTAGTTAAGAATATTTCTAGAACTAATGCATGAAATGAAAAAACAATTACTATGCTGAAATCAGTATAAAAATACCTTTCAAATGAGGTATCACTCACCCCATCTTCCCTATTCAAAAATTGGGGGTGAGGGTTGTAGTAGCAAGGATTGAAGCGCTATGCGTCCGTAACCTACATCTTAAGTTGTCCCCCTCGAAACAGAAATCGACCTGTCCGAGCATTTCTATCGAAAAATTTATTTCGTCTGTAATCTCGTCTGTTTCGTTTTCAAATGGCCACCCTGTAATAAACTAAAATTTTTAACAATAGAATTACATATAATTTAATGAACATTAGGGGGTCGGCATGGGGTTGCCACGATATTAAATGTTGGCAGTTAATGACGTGATTTTTAATATTCTGAAGGTAATACCAAAAAATCACACTTTATTATTTGAAACTTAGATCAGTATTTCAGGTACACTTCTTCAATACCGTTTACCTGCCAAAGCCAGGGTAACCCAAACTTCATAATGGTCTATCGTTCTTGCCTGTGTTGGGAGCATGCGAACGAAGGTCTGGGGCTCACGGGCTTTAGACTTTTAGTTCTGAGATCTCGTTCTACTTGAACGAGCACTATATCGTTTAGCTCAAATGTCTGTTATTTTCGAATTTTGCTCTCAAAAGATAGGGTTTGACTCCTTGATGGGTCAAATTCAATTCTGCATGCTGACCAAACGTGAGCTTGGGGAATTTTAGTCCCTTCTAACAACACTATCGTAATTTTTAGTGAACACTTTGCTCTCCGAAATGGGTCATATGGAGAAATCCATGGGATTCAAGTTCGTGAATATGGTTGCCGTTCTTTCGACGAAATCAGCCTTACAAAGCAATTTTGTAAAAATTGCTGTGTCGCTTTAGCTCTGTGTGATGGTTCCGAGTCCTGTTGGAAGGTCCAACTGTTAGTAACAAATTGTTTACGTGCCCAAGATATCTAGGCTTCGTTAAGGATCTTTTAGTAGTAGACATCTTGGTTTATCTTGACTCCCTGTTCGATTAACACTAGAGGAGTGTCTCTCTTCAGCTCAAAGCACAACAGAAGCTGGTGATTGCTTATGTATGGCAACTCTTCGTCCAATATATAGTGGAACTTGTACTCTAACCAAATACGATCATTTTGTTTATTCCCATACTGTTGAATGGTGCAAACGTTTTCATAAAAAAAGAAAATTTTTGGAATTTCATTTGGCATGCAATGCTCGTGTTTTTTCGAGCCTATGACACTGTAAGATCTTGAACTTTTTGTATCTTGTAGGACTTCAAGTTTAATTCATTTTTCAATAGGGTTTGAATGCTGTATCGTGAAAAATAAGACGTACTGCTAATTGATTGGCTCTTCGACGAGGATTTCGTTGGATTCATTTCTTTATCTTCCGAATCATTTCTTTTGCTGTTGCTGTCTTTTAGGACCGCCTCTCTTACGTTCAGCGATGCTTACAGTTTCGTTGTATTGATTAATGGTTAGTTTCACAAACATTTTATTCGCATTCAAATGCTGGAACTGACGAACTATTGCTGTTTATGAATTTCCAGCCAAATACAGTGCAATTACACTATTACGTTTGAAATACGATTTTTTTGGCCACATATAAACAATCAACCAAATTAACTAATGGCAGCAGAGTGAATTTAGTAACGTTCAGTCTCAGCTACCCTGTAGATTGCTGCAGTGCGACCAAATTTTTCTCATTATTCAATAAGTTGTAAAATGACATACGAATTAAAAAAATCATTACGTGTTGAGGTTTTTTCAATTAAAATGTTGTATTCTTGATGTTTTTCATTCAATTTATTGTCTAGAATCTTGTCAACTCTAGTGATAATTTAACTTTGAATAGAACAGTAGTGAAACTTAAAGTCTTTTACCGTTTGATCCCCTTATGTCAAAACCAGTGAATATTTAACACACCCACTAATAATTCATCCCTCAAAATTCAACGAAAAAACATTCATCCCGTTCACACGATAAAAACACAAAAGATAGACACCCTGTCTATCAAGATCGCTATTAGATGGAGGGGTGCTGTTCATACAGATCCTATTTCTTTCATTGCTGTCACGTCTTTCAACTTCTGATTTGTGTCAGTGGACGTCGCTCTATTAAGCCGTTAAGGTTTTTCTTCTCTTTTCTGGCTGTTCCGATCGTTTCTACTGACTTGACGTAAGGAATTTCAAGTTCCTTATTGGTTATCTGGAGTGCAGAAGTATCCAGGATGTTTTTTTGTTGAAGTTTGCCCTTCGATTTTTTTTGATGAAGAGAATTGGGGTGATAAACATTGACCTTTATTCTTGTTTTTGTGCGTGCTTATTTTAAACGTGAAAGCGTTTCATTGTTTCGCCCAAATGTCGATAATTTCGAGGTTTTTAGTTGCAAATTATCTTAGTTTACTCATGAAAATGTTGTTAGAAAAATAGTATTTTGGCTGTCCTTCCTAGAATAATCTTTTCCACAAGAAGGAATTTTTTCTGATCATGTACATATAAGTACTGATGTTAAATATTTAAGGGGGTGATTCCTTAGATCACTATATGAAAAGAAGTTATCATAAATGTAGACACGAAAATGCATTGCTTCGAAGATACAAAGTGTTGATGTTTAACAAGAAAACTGGTTCAAGAAAGGTGTATACTTAGATCTTAACTTCCAAACTTACATTTCTTTTAGAATGTTTCGTGCCTTTTTTTCGTGTAGGGCGCTATTTTTATATCATATTCATTCATATTTTTACATAAAAACGATGCCCCACATGAAAAAAAGGCATCAGAGATTTTTTGTCACAAATTGAACGAAGAATTCGAAAAAAGTAGTTTGTTTCAAATGTCTCAACGACGTACCACTCTTCTCAGTCAGTGTTTGAGTACAACTGTAACACTTTGTATCTTGAAAACAATGCTTTTCCAAGGCCATCACTTATGGGATCTTTTTTTCATGAAATGATATGAGAAATCATCTTCCCAATTATTTCGCATCGATTCAAAAACGCCCTGGTTCAGTTTGAGTTTAATAATGAAATTATGTGCATCTGTTTTCACCTGAAATTCTTATACATTCAGAAAACATTAAATCCCGAAATACGACATATAGTCCGTTCACGAAAGGTTGAGCACATAGTAGGCGTTTTTTTATTTATCTGAAGTTGGCAGTATTTGCAGTCATAACGTAAAATAAAGTCAACGTTGCCGAATGTAACCGGCCTCGTTTGACGAGATTGCGAGTTATCAGACAACTCTATAGTTCGTTCACGAAAGGTTGAGCCGTCGGTTGGCCATGATAATTTGACATATTCCACTGTGTATATTGAAATTTCAGGTTATGATGTTTATTTTCTTGTCAGATTGATACGCAATGTTGTCAATATTGCATAGAGTTGTCTGATAACTCGTAAGCTCGTCGGACGAGGCCAGGTACATTCGGCAACGTTGACTTTATTTTACGTTATGGCAGCAAATACTGCCAACTTCTGATAAATAAAGAAAAGCCTACTATGTGCTCAACCTTTGGTGAACGGAGTATATGCAATATTGACAACATTGCGTATCAATCTGACAAGAACATAACCTAAATTTTAATATACACAGTGGAATATGCCAAATTTCCATGGCCAACCGACGGCTCAACCTTTCGTGAACGGACTATATATATTATTTCTTATATTATTGATAGTATTCTGTTGAAGTTCAGTGTGTATGTACATGAATATCATTGAAATCTGGATCTGGTGATTTTTCACGATTTTCATCCACAAATGATAGAAGAACGAAGGATAATTAAAGTTGAATATTTTTACAATAAAACGATAGTTTCTAAAACTCAAATATCCTGAGAACAAATGGTGTCATTCTATATATTCACTAAGTCAATTTTTTCATTAAAATCTTGAGTCCACCATGAAGACTTCAAGGTTTGTTGTAGTAAGTTCCGGAAGTTATCGTGGTCACAGTCAGCAATAGGCAGTAGCGAAAAACTAAATATATCCTTCAATAAGGTAAAAGTTTCATTATGACTTTTTCACTAATCACTTCAAATCCCCCAGTTCTTCTTTCCGAATACTCTTGTCAAATCTGAAAAACATTTTATTTTGGCGTGGGACAAATATGAATGTGAAATAAATCTGTGTGATATTCGCTCGTTTTGTAGGATTCTATGTTTAGAAATCGGTATAATTGGCAAAAAAAACTTGTAGAGATCAAGTTTTTAAAAATTTAATGTTTCCATTAACAGTGAGGAGTACTTTTATGGTTCTCACACTAAGGGTGTTATCAATATTATGTTTTTTGCTGATGGATTTCATTATAAAATCCCATCACCAAAATACGCGTTTCTGCATATATTTGAAATACTTTTTCATCGATTCATTTTTAATGCAATCAATATAATAGCGTATACCTGTTATGACAGTATTTCAATAAGCACAAGTGGTGGAATTGGATTGTGTACTTTTCCATCATCCGAAACAAAAACAATAATATTTGAATATTTAACAACGGCACCCAATTTCATGACTTTGAGGTCACTATATTGGAAAAAATTATAAAATTGAAAATACATAACCGATTGATGTTTAATTCACGTCTGAATAATTTTGGTTTCATTTCATCATAAAACCAGTTATTCTTGCAGGCTTGGCAACATTATTATACACACTGTTATTTACCAAAATGTAATATTGAATTAACGTTGAAAACAGTAGCCTCACCGTAATACCTCGTAAAATACGAGAGCATTAACGGTTTACAGAAACGCTCAAATCGCTACACTTTATAGGCATTATCATATGAATAACTCGAAAGTGAAGAGGACAATAAATGCAAGCTATAAATTAACGATCATACGATGCAGTTGAGACAGTTTAATTCTATGTTTTTTCAACAGTTCTCAACATATCGGATAAATGCAGTTCGGTAAACATGTGGAACTCATTAAGGGTAATTGATACGAGACAGAATGAGGGCTACCGCGTATGAATTTTCCGCTAGAGGCGCTAGTGTTGCGTGAGGTCCACGATAATTTGAATTGTCAAATATCGAAACGTAATTGTGAATCTTTATTGTTTCTTTACAATCTTTACGCCGATGTGAGGAGTTTCACATACATATTGATATTAATAACAGCAAATATGAATTAAGGATCAATGAATATCACTGATTTTAAAACGGGGTTAAAAAATATAGGTGCCAAATTGAGCGGGCTAAAAGGAAAGCTAATTCAAAGGCGAGTTTGTTCAGAGTTTCAATACGCATTTCTTGTGGAAAGTATGCTTATTTATTGAGTTTATAGTTATGGTTTTTCTTTTTACAGACCCAAACACTATAATAGGAATGACAATTCCAGTGGAAACGCATTATACTGATTTCAAATGAGTTAATTGCAGAAGTAGCTTATCATATAAAGAGTAATTGCTTTTTATCATACTTACATGATACCTGTGATAGCTGAAATGTGTTAAAAGTTGTAGTAGAACAATAAAAATCCTCACACAATCCTTTCATCTATCATTATAATTGAATATATTTCTATATATTCACTTGAAAAAACAGTATGTACAAAAAGAAAAACTCAAAGATCAATGAGAAGTATATTAACTGATGACTTTCATTAAAAGTAGGGTAATTCCATTTATTTACACAGGTCCCTTGATATATATTTTAACAGTAAATGTTTTCCTCGAGCTAGTGAGTTGATTGATAACAAATATAAAATGATATGGTTCTAAAATCCAGTAAAATTGTACCAATCAGATTTTCAATTCGAAGTATGTTACTGTTAATTCAAGTTTCGATAAAAAGCAGTACCTATAAGTTGAGCTCTCTTTACATATATTGATTTTCCTTACAGTTGAACTGATTCTTGCATCTTCAAATTTTTTTCTGCACCTCGACTAGTATTTTATTCATATCTCTCCTCACTTTCCTGATACCCAGAAAATTGGCTAGGTATTGCTTTCAGTTTTAATTTAGGAATCGTTGAAAATTTTTCAACAGTAATATTACAAGTAATACAACTATGTATAACTTCATTTATTCCATTGTAAAGGTAAAGTGTCTGAAGCAACATAATGTAAAAGATTTTTAGGTACCTACTCACGGTTTTCTCTATTAGGATCGTTTAGGTCACGTATTATCATCTGAGTTAAAATCTTTTTCACAAATATGTGAATGTTTTGCAGGGGTAACATCAGCTGCTTTAGGATAGTCTTATCGTTCGAAAACTTAAGTCCTCCCTTTTTTTCTGAACAATACGGAACTGCACAACCCTGCGGCATGCTCGATATTGTACAGTAATCAAGGATTATGATATAGGAATCGAATGTACACTTTTTTCACACGACTAATAACACCGAACACTAATAAATAAGAATTTGTTATAATAATAATAAATCAATGACAGTACAATGAACTTTGACAGGACCTCACGCAACAGAGGCGCCAGCTAGTGAGGAAAAAACGGTAGCCCTCATTGGACTGTGTATGATATCGCGATGAAACACTGACATTTTATATCTTTACATAATTGAAATTGCAATCTGAAAGGAGCGGGCAGTTTTCATAGTCTGTTTTGTGTCTCATGATTATCAAGAAGTTGATTAAAAAGAAGTCGTCAGTTTATTCGTTCAATTATTTCAAACAAAAGATCTCTGCTTACCTGACTTTTGTTTTGATTTAATTGGGAGTTAAGAATAGTCTTAATTCTCAATTAAATTCGAATCAGTGCGTTGTATAAATTTCCTTATTCATTTTTCACATACCTACTAATGTACATTTTTCTTGTATGTACTTCTTTTGAAGTATGTACTTCTTTTGAAATATACTTCCTCTGAAGTTGTCGTTTCTTTGCTTTTCATATGTAACAGTGGCTATAAATTATAAATCAACAACTACCCACATACCACTTAGTAAAATTAAGAAAATAGTATGGTAAGATTCGATCTTTCACGATCTTTTCAACGAGAGTTCACATGACATATGTTTGCATTTGAGAAAAAGGAATAGGTAAACTTAGCTTAGAGATTGAAGAGGATATTTCATTTCATTGCTAAAAAGTACTTTTGGTTTGAAATCAATTAATATATGTTTCGAAAAATTTTATTATTTTTGGTTTTCGTAAAGTTTCGTCTCATTTCCTTACAACTTTATAGAAATATATAGAAAAAATGAGAGGAAATAGTCATCTCTGGATGACTGACTCAGGTTGAACTATCGTAAGCCTACACGAGAGCAGGATCGTAAAGTCACTGCATGCGCACTGGAGTTCAGTTTTTTTTATTGGGAAAAGGCGGAAATAAGTCTCTTACTTTTCTCTCAGTAGTTTCATATATTCTACTCCTAACAATTATGGAAAGAGAAGATAATTTGGCACAGTGTGAAATGTGTGGTTCCATGAGCCGAGAAAATAATGTGAAACAACTTCATCATAACTTTGTATGCAGATCTTTATGCGTTAAAGCTAAGGTCTTCTTTACTTCTTCAAAACAGGTACTCAAAGATAACATCGAACATGCGAGGACATACCAGAAATTATAAGAAAGATTATACAGAAGCCAATAAATCAAAGCAAAGCTGGAGACAATCAGTAAATAAACTCAAATTGAAAAAATTCTCTACTTCTTCAACATAGGTAGGTACTCAAAAATAACATTAATATATAAGGGCAAACCAGAAATTATAAGAAATATTTTACAAAAGCCAATAAATGCAAGCAAAGCTAGAGACAATCCGAAAATAAACTGGGACTGAAAAAACAAATCCATAAAATATATGGTTATGTTATTGATACGACTGTCACTTCAAATCCTAAACCTGATGTGTTCGTAAACTTTGAACACGGGTCCGTGATCCGAGTAGATCCGTAACTTGACCCAATAGATCCAGTCAGTAACCCTGATTATATTTCCAAAAACGCCTATAAACATCTTCGTTTCCTCAACCTTCATTCCCTAAATGAATATATCCCTGAAAATTCGAATTAAAGTATACCTTTTAGTTTCATTTCCAGTACATGGATCCTTGAGAATACTAGGAGTAGCCAAGACCTTTGACTATGTGTGTAGTTAATGTTTCAATTTGCGCGATATCAACTCTTGAATTCCCATGCTTCAACCAACCCATATTGTCAGCTTTTCATTTAAATTCTGCAACTGCGATGCTCTACCTCAAAAGACTCATTGTGTACAACTTCCAAATTGTCCTATTTCGAAGCAGCCGCAACAAACAATGGTCAATCTAAAAAGCATCAATTCCATCTACAGAATGGACCTTCGAGCCGGATATAAAAACGTCTTCGTTTCCTCCACCTTAATTCCCCAAATGAATATATCCCCAAAAATTCAAATTGATAATATATGTCTTCATTTAATTTCCAGTACATGGATCCTTGAGAAATCTAGGTAGAGGGAGCAAGACCTTTAAGGATGTGTGAAGTTGATATTTCAATTTTTCATTCGCAGGATATCAACTCTTGAATTCCCATGCTCCAACTATCTCATATTGTCAGCTTTTCATTAAAATTACAGATAAACGATGCCCTTCCTCGGAAGACTCATTGTGTAAAACTGCCACATTGCATTGTCCTATTTCCAAGCAGCCACGACAAACCAACAATGGCCGATCTAAAAAGCATCAATTCCATCTACAAAATGGTCCTGCGAGCCGGATACATAAACGTCTTCGTATCCTCCACCTTAATCTCCCAAATGAATATATCCCCGAAAATTCAAATTAAAATATCCCTCTGTAGCTTCGCTAATTGTTCCCAGAATAAACTGCACTTAGCATTTACCCAGTAATTACTTCGCGAATTTATAGGGGCTTGCTACGTGTCCGCCGTTAAATGTAAGAACACAGATATGATATTTCCCCAAAGGCAATTTGGAGCATCTAATCTTGGAGTTTGTTTGTTATTCATAAGGTTTGGTTGTGAATAATTTGGAGGAGATGCGGGAGATCATTAGTATACGTGGGGAGGTTTACGGTTAAACTTCATCCAAAAATGTATCATGAAGAAGTTTATATACTCTGCTCCAATAAAAAGGTGTATATGTCGTAGATTTGATGCAGAACTATAATGATAAGTCCAAAATATGAACTTTCATGATATACCTCCTTTAAATATTACAATAATCTTTTTCAGTACAGAGAACTATTATAATGTGCGCCAAATTCGAATTAAATTATTCCTAAGTATTGAATAAATTTAGAAGTCGAACCCAAAAAAACATTCTGATCGATAAAACAAAGCTAGTGCTTTGCTTCGTGATCAGGATGTTATTTTTCATCTCAATATTGTTTTAGATGAATTGATATCAATGAAATGTGATATTTTATTGCTTCAGTTTAATTATAAATTATTACTTCCAAAAAATGTAATGATGAAATAGAATACAAATCAATAGTTTCCTCACATATCAGTTATCGAATTATCAAAACAATTAAAAAAATCAAAATTCGAAGATAGAATTGGAATTGAAATTCCAAAAGGATGGTGCTTCTTCATTTGTTTTCATTTGATCTGTGGAAAAATCACTGCACATTCTATAACAACTGTGAGATTAATATCTCTTCGCCCAGAAAACTCTATCCATTTGAGAGAACTGAAATTAGAAAGCAATGAGAAACGGAGCTACATGATACGAGTCATTAGCCTTTTTATTATTTTTGCAGTTCATAACCATACAATAGGAGCCGTAAACTATCTTGAATTTCGAAAGATGCACACACAAAATAGATAAACACAAACACAATACGAAACGCAACTAAATGAAGCCACAAATATAAGTTACCCACGTGCAATCATGGCAATGTTTTCAAATGTCCTTGTTTTGCTCAAAATGGCGTCTACAATCTTTTCTTTACCCATTTTTTTAATATTAGTATTTAATCCTGACTCATAGATAGCGCTTACATCATCGTTGTCGCTCCGTTTCCTATCTTTTTCTCCTCAATCTTTGCTTGGTAGTTTTTTCCATGTTTCTGTCTATGCATATTTCGATGGTTATTATGTCAGCTCTATAAATACTCAAATAAAAGCATAATCAAGTTCTTGTCCCGTATACTGCAACGCCGGCATCTATCGTGGCTGTTAGAACCATCTTTTTACCATTAGACGCTATATACTTTGAAGCTTTTGGTAGTGTATTTCTTTTCCTATTCTTCTCGCTAGCATCGAGTTAAAGTTCCATTCGATGCTTACTTTTTGATCATAACATCACAAGGTAGGCTCGCTGATAATATGTAGGTACTTAGTCTGCGAGGACCTGGCATTTTGACTTTCAATTAACCACTCAATGTAATAACTTGTACTTTTCTCTAGATATTCAAGGATGTAGAGTTGTCTGTGCGATAACCTCAATTGCTCTAGTAGGACACGTCCTCATAGCTCCAATGATACAAAGTCAGACAAGCCTTATTCAACAAGCCCGATTACTGGCCCATATATTGGTCTCATAATAGGCTTTTTTTGGATACTTACTCGGGTTAACTCGATCCCTAACCTTCGCGTTCTTTTATCTAATCCGAACATCCAACCTGTGTTCGGAAACTACCGTGCTAATAACTCGATCACTGATTCAGGTTGACGTATAGTAACTCTACACGAGAGCACTACTGTTTTCTTAGTAATTTTATATTATAAACTGATGGACAAAATTAGCGCACCACCTAAAATTTCGTTAAATTTTAACAATTGATATCTTTAGTCGGATTTTAACGTTTTTTTCTTTCAATTGTAGCTCTGTTATCGTTGAATTTCCTCCATTACACATAAGTCCAAAAAATAAAATCTTCATGTTGTACAGGGCGTTTAAATAATATCATGTTTTATAGTCAAATTTTAACGTCTTCTGTGGGCAATGCCAGATTGCTGAGGTATATAAAAATAACAAAGTGTTATAGCCTAGGGTCCCTCGAGTATTTTGTTTTTTTTTAACCAATTTATCTTGAAATCGTCCAGAGATATTCAACATTTTATCAACTCTTGTATTTTGTGCATTAGCCATGAATATCTTCGCAACCATTTGTCCGATTTGAATGGTTTTCCTTAGTTTGTATCTCTTTTATTGGCGAATATCATACTGCAATGAGATGTTCCAAAAAAGAAATGCATCATGCTGTACAGGGCGTCTAAATTTTCGGTTTTTTTTTCATTACACTTTAACGCCTTCTGTGGGCAATACCAGATACCGAAAACCGAAAATTTAAACGCCCTGTACAGCATGACGCATTTCTTTTTTGAACATCTCGTTGTTGTATTCACATTTAAATCGGACAAATGTTGCGAAGATATTCTGCCGTCCTAAGAACAGATGCCGTATCTACAGACGCCATCAAAACGAGATAATCGAGCTCAAAGTTTTTTCTATAGCCCTCACTCCGTTTTGGTTGAAACAAAAAAGTAAATATGTTTTTTCGTTTAGGATGCCTATAAAAATATATTGAGGCCGAAAGAAATTAAATACCAACAGACTTCCATGAAAAAAATCACATACGGCATTTTATGCTAAACTTTTAGGTGGGCTATACAAGACAAGAATGCCGTATGTGTAAGAATTTCTTCTGGACTGACTAATATTTCGTATCAAATTGGTCAATTTCTGATTAATAATTCAAAGAGGTCAATAAAAATCCATCCTCAGTATCACTTCGACATTCTGCTTATCATCAAAGGCTTCCACCAATTCTGATTATTGTCGGTATCGTGCTCACAGAGAGCCATCGAAAATAGTTATATTTTTTGAGTGCGTCAATTCACCTAAATGTGCCATAAAACCACGAATTTTATACGCACGAAATACAAACAACATTTTTTTTACAACTGCGAATGTGAATTTTCATCGTTTGAAATAAAATTATTGAAAATAATGCTTCACATACAATATGTCTATGCAATCAGTGATCTTTCTGTGTCGTTATTATGAAACCATTTATTTTATCGATGAAAAAAGTGAATTCTTTTTTTAAAAGTGAAAAAAGCCATTCACGCATCCATAGTGATGAAGAAAAGTAAAGTTTTTTGACAGTTGTACAAATTTTTTTTCGGTCTACTTGACATATATTTGTTCCCAAAAATATGTAAGTGTGAATAATTGCTTTCTTGCTGATGTTATTTTACACAAACATAAATAAGATATTCTGAAATATACACGTTCATTCTTCAGAAAACTCACACAACTGAATGCGAATTCGTAGTGCTCCTCGAAAATATGGAGCGTTTTCTTAGAATGAATGCCGTATCTAACATGTCCCAGCTGAAAAAGCCGTATATGCATATACGCGGAAGTATATACGGCATTGTGTTTAGTATAACGCAAGTACGGCATATTTTGTTAGGATACATTACAACTTTTCACATACGGCTGAAGAAAAGATTAGGTTTTTGATAATTAAGCAAGTATCGGCATTTATGCTTGGTAAAAAGGTAAATTAGTCTGTCACGAACCCAATGAGACAAAAATCTCTCGAAAAAAAAATTTTGTAGATACGGCATCTGTTCTTAGGACGGCAGTATTTCATGGCTAATGCATAAAATACAAGAGTTGATAAAAAGTTTGAATATCTCTGGACGACTTCAAGATAAATTGGTTCTCAAAAAAACAAAATTCTCAAGAGCTACTAGGCTACAACGCTTTATTGTTTTATATGCCTCAGCAACCTGGCATTGCCCGCAGAAGACGTTAAAATTTGACTATAAAACATGAAATTATTTGAACGCCCTGTACAACATGAAGATTTTATTTTTGGACTTCTGTTTAATGGGGGGAATTTTGACAATAACAGAGCTACTATTGAAGAAGAAACGTTGAAATCCGACTAAAGATTGGGAAGAATCTCAATTTTTAAAATTTAACGAATTTTAGGTGGTGCGTTAATTTGTCCATCAGTATATATTCTTTTCTAAAAATTATGGAAAGAGAAGAGAATTTGGTTCAGTGTAAAATGTGTGGTTCCGTGAGTAGAGAAAATAATGTGAAACATCTTCTTCATGTCTTTGTATTATGCAGGTCTTTCTCCGTTAAAGCTAAAGCCTTTTTTACTTCTTTAACATAGCTACTCAAAGATTATATTGAACATGCAAGGCACACCAGTAATTATAAGAAAGATTTTACAGAAGCCAATTAATCCAAGCAAAGCTAGAGACAATCAGTATACAGGGTGTTTCATCATAAACTGGACAAACATATATTTTCGTGTAGAGGACATCGGAAGAATCATTTTTGCCTTATAAAATATATCCCGTTTTCGAAGCATAAGCGAGATACAGGGTGTCACGTATCATTTTTGAGCAAGATTCTTATGAGTGTGGTCAGTTATGTATAACACTTGGTGTAACGGTTTTTGGTCAAATCTCAGTATTTTTGGGTCCTCTATTGAGAACAGTTGACGAACTCCGAAAAAAAATTTACAAAATGGCGGAAGAACCTGCAATGTTCCAAATTTTTTTGCGGTTGTCAAATTGACTTTTGTTTTCTGAATTATACAATTTTCTAAGAATTTCTGTGAAAATTTTTTTCAAAAATCGAACACAAATTTTTTTTTCACATGTCGACAGCGATGAAAAATTTCACTCGAAATAGATGAAATTTTGTACAATTACTTCTTGAATTATCAATCACGAATATGAAAACAGAATTGTAAAATATCGAACGTTTCGTTACTACAGTCATTCAAATGTTTCGTTCAGACCTCTGAATTAATGAAAAAAAAATTTGTTTTGAGTTTCTAGAGTCAAAATAATTGAATCATTGGCATTAAAACATTCTAGATGAATTATACGAAAAAAAAATCAGTGAAACTTAGTTGGGACTCGAACCGACGTAGGTATTAAATAGGGAAATGGCACTGTTCTAAGGATATTAATATTCGTTGCACGGCAACGGGTTCGTAGTTATAGAGTTGGACTGGTATTTGAATTTCGTGAATATAATTTAGCCAATAGTCAAACTCTATGAACTACAAAACACCGTTGCCTGGCAACGAATATTTTATCCTTAGAACAGATGCCATTTCCCATTAATACCTAGGTCGGTTCGAGTCCCAACTAAGTTTCACTGATTTTTTTCGTATATTCATCTAGAATGTTTTAACATGACAATGAGTTAATTATTTTGACTCTAGAAGTAAAACAAAATTTTTTTCCATTATTTCAGAGGTCTGAACGAAATATTTGAATGACTGTAGTAACGAAACCGTTGATATTTTACAATTCTGTTTTCATATTCGTGATTGATAATTCAAGAAGTACAATTGTACAGAATTTCATCCATTTCGAGTGAAATTTTTTTATCACTGTAGACATGTAAAAAAATTTGTGTTCGATTTTTGAAAAAATTTTTTCACAGAAATCCTTAGAAAATTGTGTTCATTCAGAAAACAAAAGTCAATTTGACAACCGCAAAAAAAATTTGGAACATTGCAGGTCTTCCTCCATTTTGTAAATTTTTTTTCGGAGTTCGTCAACTTTTCTGAATAGAGGACCCAAAAATACTGAGATTTGACCAAAAACCGTTTCACCAAGTGTTATACATAACTGACCACACTCATAAGAATCTTGCTCAAAAATGACATTACACCCTGTATCTCGCTTATGCTTCGAAAACGGGATATATTGTATAAGGCAAAATGATTCTCCCGATGTCCTCTACACGAAAATATATGTTTGTCCAGTTTATGATGAAACACCCTGTATATGCTGGAACTAAAAAAATTAATTTCTACTTTTTAATATCCTAAACCTGACTTCGTAACTTAGAACTTGAGTCCGTGACCCAGTACATCCGTAACGTGACCCAATTGACCGAGTTAGTAACCCTGAGTAAGTTCCAAAAACGCCTAATCATTGCGCATATATTAGGGTTACAACAATAAGCAGTATGAAAATCAACTTTCTTTCAGAAATTCTGAAGTTTTAACATATGAATGAGATCACCTAAGGGGGATCAAAATATTCAGTAAAGCGCAGTTTACTACAATTTCTGACTACAGAACCTGAAATTTCGCTATTTATTCATAAGCTCCAACTGCGAATTAATTTTGGCGAAAATGAGGAAGATCATTAGTAAGTGGTGAGGTTTATGGTTCGACTTAACCTAGAATGTCCCCTCTGGAGCATTAAATTTTCGTTCGGGAAGGCTCGGACCGATGTTCTTCTCAGCGCCATTCATGTCCTAAATTAGGACTCGATGCGTCGTCCGGAAATATATGTTTACGTTCGGCTATAAATTGGAAATTCTTGGAATGCGAGTGGATTTGGACTAGATTAAATCTTGGAATGGATACATGTGGAAGTTTTCGGATGATCGATTGGGGTTGTTTTGAATAATTCTTTTTGTAGCGTTATTCATTTCGCGTTACAACTGCTTGAAATGTAAACGATTGGTTTTGGAGTTTCCTAACTTTGTGAAATGAAGTTTTGTAACTTACTTCTTTGAAAGTTTTTTCACTCTTTATCGCTTAGAAATGGGGTTCCGGAATGTTCCTTTGAATCAACCAGTCTATGTGAACTTCTTTTTTCATATGAAATGTATTATGTTTATTTCCAATAGTTTCAAGAAGGTATTTCTACATTTGATAGGTTAATAGAGAGTTGAAGTGCGCGCAGCACGTAAGCCCGAACGTGGACGTAGACGTGAGAAAAACAGTCAAATATAACGTTTACGTCTTGAAGTAAAAATAGAGTTGAAGTGCTGCGATACGTACCTACGAACGGCAGACCATTAGAGACTAAAGCTAACCTATTATTTCTTTTTGTTGTATTCTGACAGAAAGTTTTCTGATATTAGCGATTCAATTGTTGTTTCCTATAAACAAATTGATGAGTGAACATATATTTGTAGGATTCCTTCTTACATTCGAATTTCAAAATGAATAATAATGAAAATAATTTTTCTATAACTTGAGTTTTGCCGAAGCAGGAATTTAGAGGAAATCCTCACAAATGAGTTACTTGTATGTAAATATCACTCTCATTTGAAAGGAAAAATGCCACATTTGTAACTTATCGAAATAATATATTAGTTCTTGGTAC
>JACDNR010000832.1:0-31455 GCA_013421045.1 Propylea japonica | reverse complement strand
GACAGATCAAAAGCGTAAATTGACAGATTAAATCCATCAGTTGACAGATTAAAAGGGTAAATTGACAGATTTAATCTGTCAATTGACAGATTTGTATTTTATCGCAGTGGCGCTTATACGACGTCGTTCCCAACAAGAGTACAAAATAAACCGTTACCACAACAAACTCCAAACCAATCTCACTCCATCGCAATCCTAAGTTGTTTTCCATTATTCCGGTCCAAGAGAAGAGCCCCAAATGGCAAAATATTCCACCAATAAATCCGTTGCGTAATTGGTCGACTCAAAAACTTAATTATTGTAAAAGTTTCTACTATCCTTACAGAGAAAGGAGGTAACGGGCGAATCTACTGAATAAATAAGTGTGTTCTGCACCAGCAAAACAAATTAAACGCCGTAATCGTAAAGCAGAGGATGGTCGTGCGAAATGGGATTGAAATAGCCCTCGAGAATGCTTTGATGTTGCCACCATGACGTGAAATGGGAATTTTCTAATATTGGAAGTTCGGAGGAAAGGAAAGTATGTTATTAGATGTGCTCGAGCCACAGAAAACTTTTCTTTGTGTTTTCGGGGTGTATAATGGATCGGGTGTTCCTTATCGATTTGGAGCCTTTTTGGATTGAATTTTTAAATCCAATAAGATTTTATTTGTTCTCATTTGTAAACGTCAGTTTCCAAAAACACAATATTAATCAAGGAAGTTTATTTTTTCAAGTCACTACTTGTAAAATTGACAGTTAACTTGCAAAACTTTTACAAGTTAGTAGTATTATTTACATTGAAAGTTGTCAAGAACTTGCTTCTAATTTAATTTATTCTTCTAATCTCAGAGTTCCTGGAACAATGTATTTCTCAATAAACGTTCTCAAACTATTCAAAACGATATTCGTACTTTGTTATATTCGTATGATTCGCTTTCCTTTTCACGTACTTTCTTCTAATTCATATCCTTCTAATTTCATCGTTCCTGGAACAAATATTTTAGTAATAATGTTATAAAAGTATTAAAAAATGATATGCATACCTTGTTTCATTTGGATCTGGCTTTTTTCGTCAGAAATTAGCAAATATTCTCGAAGGACTTCGCTCTCGTAAAGCCACTGACAGTTGTCATAATTTTCCGATGTCATAATAATCATAAATAGCTACGACATTTGCGACAAATTATTGAGATTTTTTGGAATTCATCTCACCTTTTTACAAACGAGAACAATAAAATATTAAAACAATACACGCAAGGTAACGGGTTTTAGTGGCTCAAGGAGGTAACTGACTCGCCTGCGGCTCGTCAATTATATCCCCATTCGCCAGTAAAAACCCTCTTACATGCTAGTAATGTATAAACTATACTGCATTATAAGGGAAGTTGTGAGTGAGTGAAAATTATTTAGTACTCACAATGAAGTCAATGTTAAGTTTTTTCAAAACCAATGTAGATGCGCCTGTCAAAAATATTGTGATTTTTTGATTTCAAGCTGGATGTTCAAACATCAAGGTACACCCTTTGTGTATAGGGAGTGAACGTTAATAATGTCAACGAACGAAAATGGTGGAATTTCCTAGCTTATTCCAAGAAGGGAATTTCATACAGATGTGGAAGAAACGGATGGAAACAGGGGAGTTTCAGTGTTTAAATTCACGCTGGTTCGAGTCCAGTGGAGCAGTTGTTTCATTCATTGAGGCAAAAACTTCCGCCCATGGCGCTCATAAGAGTGGAGAAAATTTGTCGTATTCATTTCAATAGTCATGCGATGTTATCATCTCCCGTTTGCAGTGTTACTGATTCGATATTCGATCCTAGATCGTTGCCTGCGCGCTTCCCCACTCACTACAGACTGCCATTCCAACAGACCAGCCGCTTATTCAACATCGCATCGCTCCGAGGTTCGATTCTTCCACTGCTCCACTGGACTCCGAACCAGCGTGAATTTAACAATGAAACTCCCCTGTTCCATCCGTTTCTTCCACATCTGTATAAAAAATGGATCCGAAACGGATTCGTTACCCAGATACGCTATGTCAAAATTCAAGAAAAACTTTTTTCAATATGAACTTTGGCATAACGTTTTTAGTTAACGAACATAATTTATAATTTTTTTATATATCTGCTAGGTAGAGAGTTGTAGTGCTAAACTATAGAGAATTTAGTCACCATATACAAATCATCAATTTCGACTTTTATGGTCTTACGGAATTAGAATTTTTTCTGACTTATCTTGAAATTTTTCGATATTATATAAATATTTAAATGAATTGATTTATTTGATTCAATTTCACACTATTAAAAACGCCTCTGTGGTATCCTAATTGAGACAAGATAGGTCCAACTTGATATATATTTCTCTCGATATTCTATTGAGTAAATTTCCCTTTATTCAAATATACTAGGCACATAGAGTAAGTACTGTTTGTTGGGTCATGTTCACGACAATGCTTCCGATATCATAAATGAAATATTATTATGCAAAACGCTGTATTGACAGATAATAGATAAATCTTCGACAAGAGAGTTCCGAGTTTCCGATGAAATAGAACGGGAAAACCGTGAATCTCGAGATATTATCGCACGATTTCGCTCCACAGTATAGTATGATAACTGATTCGCCACGTAATTAATAAACCATCATAATGTTTGATGGAAAAACGTCCATTTGCAAGCATTTTCACATCAGAAATCATCGATCCTAACTAATAGCAATTATCGCTCTAGCGACTGAGATGTGTAGGTACTGTGCAGCAAATGAAAACACTGAACAGTCATTCTCTTTGATGTATTATATCAGCATTCCAGGGAACCCTCAAGTTTGCAGCAAATTACAAAAGGGAGAAGTTCTTCCAGCAAAATATTAGTTTATTAATCTTCTGAAAATTTAATCAAGGATTTTTCGCCACTTCTACCCTTGTTCATATAATTATTTTCATTGAGAAAATTTCCATTTATTCAGATATGACTAAGGCCTAGCTAGAGAAAGTACTGTTATTTGTTCGTGTTCTCTACTTTGCTTCCGAACATAAATGAAATGTGCAGAATGCTGCATTGAAGATAATAGATAAATCTTTGATAAGAGAGTTCCGATCATCATTATATACCTAATAATGAAATTGATCCATGTATCTCGTGAATCTGAGATATTATCGCATTATTTCGCATCACAGTATGTCATAATGAACAGATTCGCCATAGAATTAGAGGAACTCTCATAACGCTTGATGGAAAATGTCCGTTTTCACATTGGAAACTATCGATCCTGACTATAGCAATTAGCGCTCTAGCGACTGAGATTGTGTACTGTGCAGCAAATGAAAACACTGAACAGTCGTTCCCTTTGATGTATTATATCAGCATTCAGGAAACCTCAAGTTTGCAGCAAATTACAAGAGAGAGAAGTTCTTCCAGCGAGATAATAGTTTATTAATCTTCTTAAAATTAATCAACGATTTTTCGTCACTTTAACCTTTGTTGATATAATTATTTTTATTGAGAAAATTTCCATTTATTCAGATATGACTAAAGGCATAGAGAAAGTACTGTTATTTGATCGTGTTCACTACTTGGCTTCCGAACATAAATAAAAGGGGCAGAACGCTACATTGACAGATAATAGATAAATCTTTTACAAGAGAGTTCCGATCCAATATATAATAATGAAATAGATCCATGTAACTCGTGAATCTGAGATATTATCGCATGATTTCGCACCACAGTGTGGCATAATAAACAGATTCGCCACAGAATAAGAGAAACCCTCATAACGCTTGATGGAAAATGTCCGTTTGCAAGTATTTTCACATTGGAAACTATCGATCCAAACTAATAGCAATTAGCGCTCTAGCGACTGAGATTGTGTACTGTGCAGCAAATGAAAACACTGAACAGTCATTTCCTTTGATGTATTATATCAGCATTCAGGAAACCCTCAAGTTTGCAGCAAATTACAAGAGAGAGAAGTTCTTCCAGCGAGATAATAGTTATTAATCTTCTGAAAATTTAATTAACGATTTTTCGCCACGTTTACCTTTGTTGCGATGTGCAACAGATTCCGAGGACGTTTATTACAAGATTCGTTTTATTATAACCTGGAAAAAGAGGAATTCGCTCGCTTTGAGGCTATTTTTGCCCAAGGTGCATTCGCTCCGACCCGAATAAGAGTGTTTGTTTGTAGAAAAGTTTATGTTTGAAGTGGAAAATCATTAACCCCAGTGTTTATTATGAATTGTTGCTTATTTATATCGCTATTAAAATACCATGATACAAAAAATAAAGGATTTTACAGGTGTCCGGGAACTCTGAAGAAAGTTTGGGATATATTTAATGTATTCCAAGTGGATAAGTGAGAACCCTTGTGTTTGATATTTATATCGCGTGGTAGTTATTTTTATAGCGATCATACAACAACATTAAATAAAAATTATAGCTTATATAAGGATGCTTCGGGAGTCGATAGAAAGTTTTGAAATTTTTTAAGTATTCGTTGAGTGTGCCTTATTGCATTGTTTTCTATCTATTGTGCTTGTTGTGATATTACGCATCGAGATAAAATACTATCCTATCTCTATGATATTACTTGTATAATATGAATTGGGAGCGTTTGTTATGTTCTTTGTTAACGGTTTTGCCTTGTCCTCTTTGTTGGGTACAATCACTGATTTCTTGATTTTTTCAGGGACTTTCCATCGGCACCATCTAGCAAATTTGAACGTAAGTACTTAATTGTTGTTTTAATTTTTAACCCTCACACAAAGAGATTGAATAAAAATAAATAAAAAAAGGAGACCAAATGTGCATTTACCATCAATATCATCTATTCGAAGTATCTCCATGGACTGAGTATAATCCAAATTCATCTAGGTCATATCTCATAATTTCTTTTAAGAATTTATATGCTATGTGAATCTCACAATGTACGTAAAATATGTATCTGATGATTTACCATGAAAGAAACGCTTCAAAGCGAAAGACCAATAAAGAGACCGAGTCTGAAAATACTAGCGCAGATTCGATCAGATCGACATTCTCCGGTTTTGTAATAGCCACTTGTTCAAGGGTGAAAGTCATCTAGAGAAAGTTTCAGAAGGACGTTCGAACCTCTGTGAATTCGCTAATCGGGTCAAGTAATTATATCATTCCACCGCTAAAGAACTTCGTTAATCTCATCCTATAAAACGGTCCGCAGGAAAAAAGCAAGAATGGAATTTGATAGATAAATATCTTCGGAACTATAGGAAAAGTTTGATTGATTCCCAAGAGGAGTAATTAATCAAATTCGGTGAAAAACTAGTTTGAGCATGAGGAGCTGTTGTTTTTGAGCGCTTTTTCCTAGGGAAACGGGAATGCTATCGTTTTGCCCAAATGTCTGTAGTTTTCCAATGAATATTGAGGACTTTGTAGTTAAAAATTCTGTCCGGAAATGAACACGATAAAACCAGAACAGATGAAGCTAGAAATTTTAAATCAAATTATAGGTTCGGGTTCTTAACGTCGAGGTCAAGTCTTCAACAGGCCAAATCGGCTCAGTCGTTTGAGAGTTATCGACATTCTGAATTTTTTGTTTCTTTAGCGATATTCACGAAACCACACATCGGATTAATAGGAATTTGGTATTTCGAAGACGATAGTGACGCGCAAATTTCGTGGACACCAGCTACTAAGAAATTTCAAAAAAACAATTTAGCTGTGCTGAGTGAACCGACAAATTTCTGGTGTCTGTAACGAACGGAGTGATATACAGCATTGAATTTTTCACGGAAGATTTGGGACAACCGCATCTCTATATAAACCCACGAACAGGCAAAATCGGTTGATTAGTTTCGGAGCTACACACTTTAAACTTCGTCTCTTGAATTTCTACAAGAAATTACAGATTCGATCCATGTCAAAATTAATATTTCGAACTAGGATAGTGACAGGAAAAAAAATTTCGTCAGAATCGTTTCAGAAGAAGATTTTCGAAGAAATTAAAATTTTGGACAGTAGTGCTGGTCTGGACCTCAATAATCATAACCTTCGAACGGAAAGAGCTGAAAACTCTATAACAATAAATACTGAAAAAATTCAGTATTTTTCATTAATTCGAAAACTATCCAAAATAAATCTTAATGTGCAAAAAGACTACCATTCTTTTTTATTTAGAATTGAATGCTGTAAAATAAATATGGGGTTGCCATTTGAAAATCTCGAAATATTTCAATTTTAAGTTCCACATTTTCGGAGCATAATCTTCGAAAACCTCACGCCGCAGCAAAAATACTGAATGCATCACATAAATGCATGGATTCTCTATTATGAAACTGCTGAGTTTGGTTTCGTTTGCATAGAAAATAATCGAGATATTGCATTTCCAAACAGGCAATGCCGATGTAAAAAATTCAAGAATTGAGCATATAGTGGCAACAGTGCATGGCAGAGACATTTTTGTTAGTAGTTATACTCCTAATTTGGTATAGAATCGATACATAAATAGAAATATAGGTAGTTCCATTTGAAATAAGAAAGTAGATATGCGTTTGAGATAGACGTGGCAACACTGTCGACTTGAAAATATTTTAGGCGAAGAGTTACTCAACCCTCAAGGTTCCACCTAAATTTCAGAACTTATAGGCCAACTTAAAGGAACACCCTGTATATTGTGAGTTCGTTGACAGGACCAATCGGTTTGCTTGTTTCGAAGTTATTATTATCACTTCACTACTTGTTTTTCAATATCTCCAAAGCTGCTCAATGGTCGATTTAAAATTCAGTCTTCGAAAGTAATAATATTTTTTAAAAACCTCGGTGACAATGTTCTATGACGTCGACATTCATATGGTCCGTTCACGGAAGGTTGAGCGCATAGTAGGCGTTTATTTATTTATCTGAAGTTGGCAGTATTACTGTCATAAAGTAAAATAAAGTCAACGTTGCCGAATGTACTCGGCCTCGTCCGACGAGCTTGCGAGTTATCAGAGAACTTTATGCAATATTGACCACATTGCGTACAATCTGACAAGAAAAAAAGAACATAACCTAAAATTTCAATATAACAGTGGAAATGTCAAATTTCATGGCCCGTGAAAAAGTCAGCTCGAAGGAAGATGCTGATAAGTCCAAGATCGTCCCAACTTGCTTCGAATGAAGACCACAGGATTTTATGGGATGAAGCTTCCATAATATAAAAAAGAAAACTTAAACGTAGAAAACTGAAAGAAACTCTTCATGTCAATCACCGAAAAACCTATCAGTCAACCCGTCAGTTGATCTAAAAACATCCAGCTCAATTAAGATCAAATGAATTGATTCTATAAAAAATAGATCAAAGTCATCGATTGTTGTTTCCTGAGGAGCATCAAAAATGACAAATATTTTCGATAGGTGCAAAAGTTGCTTTATTAAAGTTACAAGTCCTAAGTGTTTTCCTGACGACGGCTGACGAATTCTGGCAGAAACGAGAAGTAAAACTCATGAACGGAAATGATAACATCTCAATTGAGCAACTGATTGCTTTATCGGCATCCAAACGTGAGAAATTTCTCATAACAACACAATAATATGAATAAAAACTCATATTCACCTCTATTGGACTTGTTCATCTCAAAATGGCAATCGAGGTAACTGGATCTAGTCGTCCAGTCTCCATGACCGCCTCGATTGCGATGAACTGTCTGAAACCTGCTGAAAGTTAAATGAAGTTATGGAACTGATTAGATTTCTGACTCCATTCTTGCAAAATCGATTCGTATATCCGCTTTCGCTGCCGACGTAACTGGGACGGATAGCGAAAAGGCGACACTGAAGTTTGTCGACAGTCGAGGAATTAGATGGGATTTTATGTCGCTTGCACAATGCTATGCTTCTGTTAGAAGTGTGAGTAGGCAAATAGACAAAACTAAATGCTTTGAACTTGTTCCAACTTTTTTCCTACACTCGATATTTTGTTTCAAGATAAAAAAACACTGCTGTTTTTCCGTGACGTTCATCTATTTTCGAGTCTATTGTTATTCGACTGACAAAATTCTAACGCACTGGTTTTGTTTAACACAGTTTAATAATTTCTAAACATTGTTAATTTTATGTCGCTTGCAACTAGAATGGTTCTGTTAGAAGTCTGAGATAGGCAAATAGACAAACTAAATGCTTTGAACTTGTTCCCAACTTTTTTCATACACTCGTTATTTTGTTTCAGATAAAAAAAATGAAGAAAAGTCGTGAGCAGGAGCTCGTTTATTGATGGGGCAATAAGACTATTACCTCAAAATTTAATATGGGACTTGAGATTGATACCCTATATAATAAATACAGAATCTTAGTGCAAGCGGAATTATGTTCTGAAAATTATTCAGAAAATGAAATATGTAAAAATATAGATTGAAAAAATTTTAATTCTATGGTTCTGATGATGCGATCCTTTTGAAATTTTGCATGAACATTCAGTATATCAGTTTTCATTCACAAAATGAGTTTCACCTGAATCCGATATTCTGTTTTGGAAATATTAAGATTCTTATTTCCAATATTCCAATTGAATTTTCCATGGCTCTGTTAACACTTTGGCCACGAAATTTTGGATGAACATTCAGTATATCGATCTCCATTCACAAAATAAATTCCATCGAATCGAATAACTTCTTATAGAAATATGAAGTTTCTTCTTTTCAATATTCCAAATGAATGTTCTAAGGTTCTGTTCACACTGTGGCCACGAAATTTTACATGAGGCTTTTTATGAGCATTGGTTTCGTTTTTTCTGAGATATGAGGAACAAAAATTCCGAATGATCTTATTTTATGGAACACCCTGTACGATTTGGCTGGTTAACGAACTCAACCGAGCCATTTGGAACCCGAACTCATCCTGAAAATTTCAAGTCTCTAGGACAATCCCTTCGGAAGTTATTGTGCTAACGGACGGCCGGTCGGCTCCACGGATAGAATTCAATTTGACCACGAATTCGTCATCAGGTAGTCTTACCCTATCGTTTGAGACCATTTTCTAGTCTATTGTTATTCTACTACTAAAATTCTACGCACTGGTTTTGTTAAAACAGTTCAACAATTTCTGAACATTATTGAATAATAATAATAACTTTGTTAGAGGTGAGCGTAGACAAATAGACAAACTAAATGCTTTGAACTTGTTCCGAACCTTTTTCTCAACTCGATATTGTTTCAAGATAGAAAACACTGCTGTTTTAAATGACGTTCAACTATTTTCGAGTCTATTGTTATTCGACTGGCAAAATTTGACGTGATATCACTGGTGTGTGTAAAGATGTTTCTCGTATTATTGACCTACTTCTATTGCGTTTCTTCCGAGGAAAATAATATTGCGATTGATTTGGTGCACGTTTGACATTGGAGGAGAACATCGATCATTGATATAAAACCACGGCAGATCTGAGTTATATTGAGTTATCGTTATTTAAAGAACTAGTTATTCAAATGAATGTTTATTCACGAGAGCATAGGGCTAGTGAATTATTACTATTAAGAGAGACAACTCTACATTATTGCCATCGGTCTTTTATGCAGAGAGTCACGTAGCACGTACATTTTTGGAATTCATAACTGTTCTACTAGACGGCAAAATTCTCTGTCTGATGCATTGTATATCGTATCTTCACGATGTGAATTTCCAAGCATGTGTATCAACGAGTCATATTAATATTATTGCTTTCTTGTCGCAATTTGTATTACAGTCGACTCTCGATAATTTGAAACTCAAGGGACCAACGAAAAAGTTCAAATTACCGAGAGTTCAAAATAAAAAGAGTTCAAATAAACAAGAGGGAGTAAGGATGAAATTCAATTAAACAAGAGTTTGATCAGAAGTACATAGGTACTAATGATATTGTATATGCGATTATGTATTATATTCTACATACATGATCTTTATGTGTATATGATAACATGAGTATTTCATTTCGAAAAGTACGCAATTTTCATTTGAGTTAGTGACTTCCATCTAGCCTAGCATTGTCCAGGGTGTTTTCTATAAGTTGAGAGCTGAGAAGAATTCATCGTTTGTTTCTGCACTGAGGGCAGAAACCGAGAGCCTGAGCGAAAGACTTTTTCCTCCAGGCGAGAAAATTCAGCTTGACGAAGCCTTTTCTTCCTATACTGGAAACTCTTCCAGTGATTAGTTTCTTATTCTTTAAAATCATGGACAATGTAGATGGTAGAATATCGAACTATTCCGCAACATCGTTTTCCAATGTGCCATTTTCCACCGCTTCGATAACACGTCTTTTCTCATTGAAAGACCCTTATTCTTTCTTTCACTCATTTTTAATTCGAAAATTCGAAAACCGGTTTTAGTTCAACGCAATTCTAAGGAAGACTGCGCAAACTCAATTAAGACAAGTGCAAGATGAAACGGATCACAGAAGAGTGGGGACTTCAAATTATAGAGTGTTTGGGTGATTCGACTTCAAATTAAAGAGTGTTATTGAGCAAGATGTCACAGCTACAACTTCAAATTATCGAGGGGGTCAGAACACGTTGATTTTTTTCAAATTATCAAGTGTTATTCAAGGGAACTGAAAAGAATTTCAAATTATCGAGAGATTCAATTTATCGAGTGTCAAATTATCGAGAGTCTACTGTATTTGAAAGGATTTTCTCGCCTGAAAATTTGAAGAAACAAATGAACATGATTTCTTGAGAACGAACCTGCCATAATTAATATTCCTACCTAGAAGAGCCTGCTGAAATATGCAGGAGATATTAAGTGCTCACTCGATATTTTAATCCCAGAGTTCAACTCTGTTATTTAGTGCAGCAGTATTACGGTTTATTCCCAGGTAGTTTCTTCTTGATTATAGACTGCAAGAAGTTTATTCAATTAATGTACCTTCGGAATTATTAACTAATGCGAAATTCACTACATTTTTATGTGAATAGACACAATAAATGCTTGATGTTTATTATACAGGTAAAAAGGTGCAGGATTCAAATTGGGTTGATATTCGGGTCTTTTTGTTGTTTAGTTTTTTGTCGTATTTCATCCACATTACGAGGGTTCATTTATTAGTCATTTTCATATCTAGCAAATATTCTTTTTTACTTCCTGGACTAAGCCGGGAAGTAAAAATGATTTTGATAAATGCAGTGGATCGTAACCATGCTACTAAATAACAACTTCATATGAACTTAAGTAGTTGTCAGAATTTTGCATCTTTTTCATCGAAATTCGCAATAAAATATGGAAAGCATCAGCAGCGATAGGTTTCGTTCACGGGTCCCAAATAGTTATTTATTATACAAGGGAAAAAGTAGTAGATTTTAGTTCGAGGTTATGTTGTCTCCCGACGCGAAGCGGAGGGAGACAAAAAGCCGAGAGCTAAAACCTAATATTTTTCCCGTGTATAATACACTATTTTTTTCTGCGACAGAAAAAACGACCATTCAATAGTGAAAGAAATATAACTGTTCACGAAATTCCTTTTTTCCCCGGGAAAAAAGTGAGTATTTTTTTACCGACTACATAGAGAATCATTTTTTTGACAGGGAAAAAAGTAATTTCGTGGAAATAGTATATTATATTATAAGGAGTAAAAATAGGCACTTTAGTCCGTATAATATATACTATTTTTTCTCCCAACCAAGCCAAAATTAAATAAATTTGGCGATAGCAAGTAGACGTCAAATGCAATTACTTTTAATCCAAGTAGCGTTTTAATCCTAAGATTAAAAGTGTTGCTAAGCAACGAGCAAATTTTTGTACGGTAAGAGAATTTATGACTTTTGCACCTGAAAATAGTACAAAAATGTCATAATTTTTTTATGGTTGGAGAAAAAGTCATATTTTGTGACCTGTCAATGGATATAAAATGTCACATTCTTTTCCGTCACAGAAAATAGTATATTATATTATAAGGATTAAAAGTGTATATTTTTTTACGAGCAATATTTGCAGTTGCGAGGCGCAGCCGAGCGAATGCAAAATTGCGAGTTAAAATAGGCACTTTTAGTCCGAATAATATATACTATTTTTTCTCCAACCAAGTCAAAATTACAATAAAATTGGTTTTAGTGAAAAATCGTTCATAATTTGGTTATGAATTTGAACACAGAATCATGACAGTGATTGTCAAGTAGACGTCAAATGCAATACTTTTAATCCAAGGATTAAAAGTAGCGTATTTAATCCTAGGATTAAAAGTGTTGCTAAGCAACAAGCAAATTTTGGTACGGTAAGGGAATTTATGACTTTTGCACTGAAATAGTACAAAAAGGTCAACATTTTTTGATGGTTGGAGAAAAAAAAAATTGTACCTTACACGCCTAAGGCTCGTCCAAGAATTTGCCTACTCGTCCAAAAAAACCTACTTTCCGGACTTTTCACGTAAATTACAATTTTAAGAAAGAAAATGTACTATACCTATAAATCTTTATTGAAATGATTTTCTCTTATTCAGACTTTTTCTGTTAAACTTCAAATAAAACTGATTAAGATGTATCAAAGTGCAACGATGTAATTATTTTGAATGATTTGATGATTCTCTTTTTATGATTCAATCAGTTTTCATTGAATATTTTTTATATGAGGAAAATACTATTTTTGATTAGACATTCACAAACACCCTTAAATTCTATGTAGAAACTATAAACGTTCTCTAATGATACAAATGGACTTTGCATAAGATAAGTATGTAGGTAGTTACAGTAAATTATGCCTAACTGTTGCCCCTGTACGGTTTGTAAACGGTTATATAGACACCAGAAATGATTCCAATCAGCAACTGTGTAAGCAAAGGGGGTGTATTTGTATGCGCTTTCAATATATTCTCCTAATTCTGTACGATCCTAATGCTTTCGATGTGGTGATGATAATCAATAGTTTCGGTGTCGTAAATTGCATTGGATGATCTTTTTGCGATTATGAATCCTATACGAAAAGTCATTCAGGCTTGAAACAGTATATAAAGATCGTACCTGTCGGAAAAAAATATCTACAGTGGAACTTCCCTATAACGAACATCTGTATAACGAATTCGTACAAGACATTGCACCTTAAATCCAAATTCCATGTTAAAAACACCCTCTTTAACGAAGTCAATTCTCTCTATAACGAAATATTCAAAGAACATCACTCTTTGAATGTGTATTGGTAAGAAGGTATAAGGGTGGGTTTCTTCCGAAATTTTTCCGGACGTATGTAATAAATCCCGACCTTATACTAAATCATTACGGCGGCAGATAGATCTTTATTAAACAGTTTTAATACACCCCTGGCTGTTTGGTTTCAATCTAACCAGCACGCTAGTTCTAGCATGAAAAGTTGAGCTAAAAAGTTTAAAACAAGTGCTTAAGTTTGAAGGATAAACTTAAATTTATCAGTGAAGTCGACCGCGACATTGCCGACTATAGAAAACAAAATTTCTCTATAACGATTTTTTTTTTGCGGATTTAGCGTTTTCGTTATAGGGAAGTTCCACTGTAAGTATTTGTATTTCCAAATAATGTTGAACTGACAATAAATGCCAAAATGGTTCTCCTTCATGAATTCATCTGTCTTTATTTATTTCATTATCGTATTTTCTTCACCGACTGTGGAACTCATTACCATACAAATAACGGGTTTCTGATAGACATAAAACAATTCAAAGAATAAAAAACAACATGAATTATTCAGTAGGACACAAATAATTCGTTTTTATGTATGGAAAATATTATTCAGATAACCATTCAACCAAAAAAAGCCTCATCACTGAACGACATTTGTCGATGAAAACGTTGCTCTTGCAACTTTGCAAAATCAAAAAATAAACGACGATATAGCTTCAGTTGAATTTGTAGGGATGTACACCCAAATCTTGTCTTAAAATTCTACATGTTCTTGATTGATAAATATTTAATTGTTGAGAACGATGAAGAACTAACTGATTCGGATTTTCTCTTACACTTTTTGCTATATATAAAATCAATATTTTCTTATGTGCGCCGATTTGTTTTTGTCGTATTGACACTCTTCTATCATGCAAAGAAAATTCATTTTCTACTTGTCTACAATATATTTCGAAAACTGATTAATGCTGTCCATAAATCCTTCTTATATTCTTTCAATATTCAAACTGAGCGATGTTTTTGATGAAACAAATTGACAATTTCTTAACATTATTGAAGGATGTATCTTTTCATGATTAAATGGCATAAGATACTGAACACAATAGGCATAAGGATATCAAAAAACGATACACAGTTTTGCCATTATAATCATTCGAAATTGTATCCCCATTTGAACAACCCTTTCGTTTCTGTTTTATATTACATTACTGTGGATTCATTGTAAGTCTAATAAATAAAAGAAGCATTATCCAACAGTTAAAATGATTCTAATACGAACGCCAATAAATTTGTTATTTTCTTGAGAAGGCACCTCAACAAATTCTCCATAATGTCAAATGATATAGCAGGTGTATATCTCAGTCAAAAGAGAGGAAGATGTAAACATCAATGATAAATTTTTTTGAAGGTAGAATGAGCTGAGATATTCATATGGATGGCTTTCTTTCATTGAAGCATTTTTCCTTCCCTCCATATGATTTAGCTAAATATATCGAAATCACGTGTGAAAAAACAGAACAAAGCAGAAAAAACCAAAAACGCTCGAGAAAATCTCCATAACATCAGCTTATCTTTTTCCATATATTCAAATTGAAGTATTGAGAATAAATAGAGATGAAAAACACACAATTTGAAGTTTAAATGCAACGTTTAAAAAATCAAGAAGGCATTTCTCAGTTGAAACTCCGTAACAAGAGAAAAAGAGAAACAAAACGAGAAAAAATCGTTTTCCCTTTGAAGGCTATGAAGAAATTAATTTTAATTTCGCCCGATAAGGGTTCAACAAAAGCGTCCCGAAAAATCCGACCGAACAGCATCTGATTAAATAAAGAAGTAACTTTATTCAGTTCGGATAACTTAACCGAATCGCCGCGGGGCGAAAAATCGCAAAGGAGACGCGATGAGAAGGGAGCATTCTCATTTGTACCGCAGTCACGTTTTAAATTAACAAATATAAAAATATAAATCAAGAGGGTAAAATAGGCCTCGCACCTCGTTTCGCTGCTCCCGCCGCTCTCTCACCCCCTCCCTTAATGGAGTTGGGGAGAACAACGATATTCCCGCTCTTGAACAACTCTGCCGACCATTTTCATTTCACACATGATTTATCTTCCAAGGGGATGCCATTTGTTAGAGTCGGGCGCTGGAATTATTTCCCATCATTAATTCGAATTTCCATATAGAAATTCAATATGTTTACTGACACGGCTGGAAAAACCACAATGGAAAACGACGCGATTTTCGAATCGTTTGAATTTCATTGGGAAAATCGATTCTTCGTTATGAACTCATACTGGGAATTTGTGGATTGGAAACGGTGTGTTTTCCATGGGATTTGTTCGCTTCGGATTCGATTAATTATTTACAAAATGATACTTAACTGATTTATCTGAAACTTGCACTATGAAACTTTGATCAATGTTAAACCTCAATAGAGATAGTTATAGATAACGAAGAAATTCCATTTATCGAAATAAGCACTGTTTCCGGCTGTTTCCTGAAGAAATCAAAAAGGCACTGACTGAAAAAATAATACTAGTTCAGATCTTAATATTTTTGAAAAACTTGATCTGATTGTCCTTATGACTTGAACAAAACTTCCAATTGAACATGAGAGAAATCGAGTAGCAAATACAACTTTTTATTTTGTACCCTGTTGTTCTATGAAACACTGGAAAAATGTTTTGAGATTTAGAAAGGACAAAGAATAGAAAAGAATTGAAATTTTCTGAAGGTTCAATGATAAACCTTGAAAATATTGAAGAAGTAACCCAGATGTTTGTCATTTTTGTTGCAGGTATAAAAGAGAACAAATACATTAAACGCCCGAAGTTTATATGCGCCATGGAATGTATTGAGTTTGTTTCATTTGAACAACCTATATTTTAAAGATTAAAATTGCGATAACTGTAGAACAAATCATGGAAAACGACTTTAAATAGTTAAGATTGTTGTGTATATTGTTACAACAATACACAATATCTAATTGACATATTTTGTTTGCAGTTATATTTGATCAAAGCTCGGTACAAGATTTTGTGTATATTGTTACAACAATACACAATCTCTAATTGACATTTTTGTTTGCAGTTATATTTGATTCAAAGCTCGGTACATTTTTCTGAATCTTTCTGTTCCGTGTCTTATGAAAATTATACAGAAATTGGTGTTGAACGTTTGATACATTTATCCACCTCTTCATATTATTTATGTCTTCTAAAGATATTAACGCATTCACTTACATTCAGTATATTAAATTTACTTCATTCAAAGATCAGTCAAAGAAATAATGATGAAATCAATAAAAATCAAGTATGAAAATAGAATAAGAGATTCATTTTATGTGTATTTATATCGGCCAGACCGATGTGCTAAATAAAATAATAATAATCTATTGTGTGAAGTCTTACGTACATCAGAAGAAGGTCGCTCCTTAGAAGTATCCATAAAAGATGGTCAATATGCGTTACTGGCAATTATACAGCTATATTTATGTCCCAAAAATATCAATTCTAATCGGATTGGATGTTTTGTGTAAGTCATATATACGAAAGGAAACCAATAATTTTGAGCTATTAAACACCAACAATTATGTATGTAGTAACCAGTCATGTTTCGCATACGATAGGCGGGAGTTGAAATTGAACGCTTCCTGAGTAAACAGTTATATTACTACCATTGAACTCTGAAATTACAGCCATTAATGTCAAGGAGAAGGCGAGTCCTTGAATAAAATGCTTCTCGTTATGTCCATCTTGAGAACATTTTGGAACTGTTCAGCAAAACTTCGTGTGGACCGTGCCATTAGCAAATTGAAAAAAATATATTTTATCCACGACTATTGTGTAATCCACTCAGTGAATAATGAGATATTATTCACTGCTGTCAGATGGTTCATAGATTTAGGTCTAAAGTTATATTTATAAATTTATATTTCTTCAGTATTCTAAAGTACTCCAATTAACAAATGTGAGTATACCTGTCAATCGACGATCAAATCTACCTTTATTACACCAATTGAAGAAATTTTTATCGCAAAATATGCAATGACAAGTTCTCCAAAAATTTCTCATGTGTCAACTTGACTTTTTCGACACTTACCTATAATAGAAGGGATGAGTTACGGTGTTGAAATGTTCACGGTATACACCATTAGTAAATGGTGGTACTCTGCTTTCATCTGTAAGCCATCAATCTGTAACTATTCATAATCTTACAGGAAAATTGCAATTCTGGACCACTTTAAGGGATCTGTAGCTTACAGTAATCGTTAACTATTTACGAGTACTCGACGGGAGATCGGAAGCATTATCGAATGACATACTGTGAAGTTACGTTGAATGGTTTGTTCATTTTAGGACGAACACCAACGTTTTATATAAGAAATACATGATAAATAAAAATAATATGGCTTTGTTTATAGAATTGTTATCGAAGAAAATCATAACAGGTAAAACATTGTTCAATAATATACATGACCTGAAAATCATCCTTTTTTAAAGTAGGAACTTTATGAGAATTGGAAGGAAAAGGTTGCGTGATCAAATGAATCTTAGAAAATTTTCAGATTGAAGAAACACCGAATGCCCAGTTTGTGAACACGTTCAGATTGAAGAACCAGTGTACTATAAACTTAATAAATTCTCTACAGCAATTTTAACCAAGAAATTTAAATTTTTCTTTCCTGTTTCAATTTATAAGATGATAGGAAAAACGCAAACTACATTCAGATAAATGTATTTTCAAATTCAAATCAGAACATTTACTCATAATACATAAATTTCCATGATCAAATCTTACGATTGATGGTTATTTTTTTCGATGAGTAGTTCAAAAGTGACACTGTAAATGAGAAAAGGAACCATTCCAGAATTGCATTAAGTATTTACGAATCTGTAAGTCGGCCAGTTACAGATCAATCGTACGCTGCACTATCGTAACTTACAGATGCAGAATACCACAATTGGGACTCTTATCTCTTCTCCAATTTCTCCAGAGTAATTCTGTTATTCAATTTTTCGGAATTATAGTAAGTCACAACACTCACTCACTATCGTTTCCAGAAAACAACCCTAGATAGCTGAATTTCTATTTATACAGACAAAAAAAAGTTTGCTCGAATCTGAGGCAGTTCCGGCAGCGGATCTACTCGAATCTCTGAATAAATTATGGTGATTAGGCTGCTGCGAATTGTTCGAGCCCTGTTTAAAGTACCTTATATAATAATTTAATGCCCAGATGATTTGAATATCGAATAAGTTCTGGTTTTCGGTCTCCGGGCACGGTGCCAGGCAGGCTGCGGTAAACACAAGCAGAAGTGTGCCGACAAACTTTATCATAACGTTGCTTTGAAAGAACTCCACTTTTATTGCAGTTATGAAGGTTCTTGAGGAAACTTCAATGAAATATTACGAGAATATGTTCTCTCACTGACAGGTATTTATTTATGGGAAAAATAATTGTCATTTGATATTAAAAATCTGAATGTTTATTTGTACATTTTCTTCTTGACGGCTCAATCAATCATCTTTGCACCTTGGATGTTTGGCATGGGGGAAAATAGGGATATACATAATTTATCGATCGTAGAATTCACAAGAGATATTCAAATCACATTTATATATGCATCTAAACAATTTGTATATTTTAAAAACTATCTGAGGACCACTCCTTTGTTTATACACTACTGGAAAAAATTAAAGGATCAAAAAAAATTCCAAATTTTCGGCAATTTTCAACAAGCCGTAACTTTGAGAGGAAGGTCGTACAAGGAATTAAAGAAGAAATTATAGCTCAAAGTGTCTAGTTTTTGATTAGAACTTCAAAATTTAAGTTTCAGTGGTTTTCGAGTAATGATAGAAAAATCAGCAACAAAAAAATTCTCAAAATTTTACAACTTTTTTTTCTTGTCTACGAGGTGGAAATTTTATTTTTACATAATCTTTATAATGATGGGATACTTTGTTAATTCAGCTTTAATTAATTTTTTTATTGACCTCAAAACGTCCACTTCTCGCCGAGATATCGGTCTTCAATGGAAAAGGATTCATTTGTCTTGAACACCCATTAATGAACAACCATTGCTTATTCATAGAAATCAATATAAAAATTTAACAAAAAAAGGGCTTTGGTGGTTTCTTAGAAAATCTACCGCTGGATCGAAAATGTTGAGGAAACCAATAATGTTAAGTGTGACTTTCACAGTTCAATATGTTGATAAAAACCTTACGAAGAGCCAACTCAATCCAGCGAGCCGTTTTTTTGTTTGACTCGATTGAATTTTGAAAAAAAAATAAGGATCACGTTTTTTGCTCTGAGAAGCTCATAATCTTCAAAAAAGGCAAAAAGAATTTTCTCGAGCTTTTTCCACATTTTAATGGCAGATAGTACATAAATTTTAAAAAAAGAAAAATAGAATAAACTAACAAATAAAATTTTATTAATTTAATAACGGTATTGCCACTCCTGTTTTCAATAACGGCTCTCAAACAAATGGATCCTTTTCCATTTGAAGACCGATATCTCGGCGAGAAGTGGACGTATTGAGGTCAATAAAAAAATAAATTGAAGCTAATTTAACAAAGTATCCCATCATTATAACGATTATCAAAAAATAAAATTCCACGCTCGTAGACAAGAAAAAAAGTGGTAAAATTTTGAGAATTTTTTGTTGCTGATTTTTCTATCATTTACTCGAAAACCACTGAAACTTAAAATTTTGAAGTTCTAATCCACAAACTAGACACTTGGACTACAATTTCCTTTTTTTTAATTCCTTGTACGACCATTCCTCTAAGTTACGGCATGTTGAAATTGCCCGAAAAATTTGGAATTTTTTTTGATCCTTTAATTTTTTCCAGTAGTGTATATCAAACGATCTTCGCATTCTCCTCTAAAACCTGGAAACCATCTGATTATTCTCCTGCGTCGGGCGCAAGAATGGATGCAATATAAAATCTTATTCATTCTTGTTAAGTGCCTTGAATAGTTGCGGGCCAGGAAGTATACCTGACCTGGCCACTTGCTCAACCACTCTCGAAATTAAAAGCCAACTATTAAATTAATGGTGTCAGGGCTAGGAAGCAGCTCGATGTCGTGGATTATTGAAATGTTTGCCAAAACAGACGTTTTACAATAATTGATTGAGCATCAAGTGAAAGTGCTTGGATTGGTACAGAAAAAAATATCCAAATGATTTATCTAATAATTTCCATTGGTTAAAATATTGTATCTTGAAGTCATATAAGTGTAAGTTCAAAGTTTCGGAAAAACCCAATCGTTGAAAAAATATGAACGATCTCTTCATGAGATTAACAAAGGCTGATTGCACTTCAGCCGAAGTACTGTGAGGTGAATGTTATTCTGCTGATTTGTAATCGCGCATTATTTTGTAGAAAAAGTAGATTAGTGAGCATTAGTTGTGGCCACCTCCAGATGCAATCTGGTCTCCATGTATTTATTATATCTGATTGTTTTTTATATTATACTTATTACACAAATTTCAAAAGAAAACTCAATATAATATGATTCCACTAGAGTAAGAAAAATCGAAAATTCATATCTGTATTTATCTACCTTCGAACAAATCTATTATTATTGTATCGTATACGATATTTTGCGTGAATAATATTGTGATAATTCACAATTGAATATTCAGACAGCTATTGGTTTTTTCTATTCATTTAAGATTTTAACTTTTCCATTGAATTCTAACCTACCTTGAAAGTGAATTTTTTGAATCCGTTTTTGCCAAAAGTTATAATGAGTCAAATCGAATAGTTTCTCGAGACTTTTTCCGAATATTTTACGAAGTTAGAATTCTATCGAAATACAGGGTACATATTATGTGGAGGGGATATCTCGATATAGTTCGTTAATGGGTCAAATCGGTCGAGCTTTTATCGAGTTGAAGAAGGTTGAAGTTTGTTTTTTGAATACTTTAAAACTAAGAATCCCATCGAGTGGTAATATGTATTAACTGCTCAAAAGCGATAAAAATATTACACCAATTCAAATTTCCTGTTTGAATCTTGAACTTGTCTTCAAAATATCAAGTTTTGAAATTGTTCTTCTCTGAAGAAACAACCTTATGACTTGAAATTCGCCGGAAAGCCTTAATGTTTCAATTTCAGGAAATTTGAATTCATGACTGTATAGAACGAGAGCAATTCCTCTCAGGATATAAAATTTAATTGTCGTTCTTCCTATGCGAACCAAGTAAAACAAAAATTTTCTATCTTGACGTGTGGGGTTTATTAAGGACAATAAACCTAAGACGACCTTACAATCGACAATATGAAGAAAAAATTTTTATAAAATTGGTGGGACAATAGGACTTTTGCCTCACTTTACTTGAGATTGATACCAAATTAAGAAATGAAGAAACTCAGCACAATCGGAACTATATTCTGGAAATTATTCAGAAAATTAAATTCTATGGTTCTGATGATGCGATTCTCTTGAAATTTGCTTGAACATTCAGTAGTCTTTCAGAAATAAATTTCAAAGGGATCGGATATTCTGTTATGGATATACAGGGGTGTCCCAAAACTCGACGTCAACCCGGAACCTGGTGAAAGGCCAACTATGCTGGTTGTTAGAAAAATATAAAAAAAATCTAAGTTGCTTGATTTCAAAATAATAGGATTTAAAAAAACACGCAAAATTCCACTCCCTGTGACAGTCTTTTCAATCCTGTTGCCACAAATATCAACATTTTCCAACTCTTTTTTTGCTGTGTCACCCTGAATAATGCTTGTCTAAACTGTTATCAAAAATTGGATACCAGCTGCTCTAGGTTTCATAAAAATAGGGCTAACTTCTCAGAAAAAATCAAAATAAACAATTGCCTAGTTTCAACTGACTGTATTGAAAAAAAATGTACTACGCTAGTTTGGCATGTTTTGTCAAAAGTTGGCGCATTTAGTAAGGATTCCAAAATGGTATAATACTTGGTAAATTATAGCTGCCGTACTTCAAATTTGCTTTCGATTGCCTTTGAATACAATTTTTCTTTAACTGCTTGCCAGTAAAAAAAGTCCAATGGATTGAAGTCGGTGAACGGGGCCGGCCACGAGATTGGACCAGAACGTCCGATCCACTTGGACTTGGACTTTTTCACTGGGAAGCATTTTAAGAAAAAGTGTATTCAAAGGCAATCGAAATCGAAAATAAATTGAACTACGGTAGCTACAATTTAACAAGTATTATACCATTTTGAAATCCTTACTAAATGCGCCAACTTTTGACAAAACATGCCAAACTTGCGTAGTGCATTTTTTCATGCAGTCAGTTGAAACTAGGCAATTGTTGATTTTGATTTTTTCTGAGAAGCAAGCCTTATTTTTAAGAAACCTAGAGACAATTCCTACGAAAGTTATTGTGGTATCGGACGGCCCCACGGACAGATTTGAGTTTGACCACGGATTCTTCATCAGGGAGTCGAACCCTATCGTTTGAGACCATTTTCGGCTGAAAATTCGAAAATTACAGACATTCGGCAAAACGATATAGCACTCGTTTAAGTAGAACGAGCTCTCAAAATGCCATCCATAGTATTTTAATAAACTCTTTCGACGCTAATGTTAAGTAAGTAGCTACCTATATGCAACAAAAGCATTCGTACCAATTAAGAGACTGATTACCTGCAAGGCAGCACACATAACGTTAATGAACATTTCGTATACGACCTTGGCTGCGTTTTTTAACTCTTCGAACAGAGCCAGTCGTAGTCGGACGAAATCCGTTAGGAAAGAGATCGACCGGCAACCTGGCCTCTAGCTAATATTGCCTAACTGTAAAGGTGGTTTTTAAACACAGCTATATTCACTCCATTGTGAACACGCTGATGAAAAAACATCGTGAAAGAGGAATAATAGTGCAAAAAGGGTTCTTCGCCTGTTTTGATAGATGATTTCAATGCCGAGATTGATACCATGAAATGAATAGAAAATGGGACGCATCTATTCATTTCCATGCTATCCTGGTTGACGGAGATGCGGAGAGATATGTTTTATTTCTCTTGTTTCTATAAATAGAACCTTATACGCTGAAAATATTCAAATTAATTTTTTTCTTCCGTCTTATTCTGTTGTTCATTTTTTGACCCTTTTATCAGAGCTTGGTTATTTTGTCTATACAACGAAATTCTTACAATTTCGATTCAAATATTTCATTTGATGTCTTAGATTTTCCCAATTCAGATCAGATATATATACAGGGTGTTTCCTAAACATGCGGCAAAAATTCAGGGGGTTGTTCCTTGGACTATTTAGAGCATGTTTTGTCCTTTGATGATTTTTGAAAAACCTCTTTGTTTCGAAGATACAGGGCGAACAACATTTTTCATATTTTTTAAAATTAATAAAATAAAATAATTACTAAAAACGGCCAGTTTTTTTACTTAAAATTGGTGAGTTCAGATGGTAAAGGGAATACAGATTAAACACGGTTTTCATTTGAATTCGTTTTTTTGGCTAGAGGTGGTCATTTCAACAGTTTTTGTAGGTTAAGTTTAAATTTTCATGTAATTTTTCATAATAAAATGTTATTATCTAAATTTGGTGTCCCCTCTATCTTCGAAACAAAGAGGTTTTTCAAAAATCATCAAAGGACAAATATTCTTAGAATAGTCCAAGGAACAATCCCCTGAATTTTTGCCGCATGTTTAGGAAACACCCTGTATTTCTGTTGAATTGAGTGCTAACAAAATACAATACATGAAACAAACCTAGCTGAGGTTGGTGCAAAACGGGGTACGATACGATACTATTCTGTCGTATGATACCAGAGCACAGGGAAAAACCTCAGAAGAAAAAACCCTGCCTCGCCGTTTTTACAAATTTGAAACTTAAACTATTCGAATAAATACTTCAATATATTCAGATACAAAATACGTAAATTCTTGCTCTTGGCCAGGAGGGTGTTTTTAAACCAGGTCTGGCGTTACAAGTGATGATTTCGAATCTTCTGTTCTTCTAAGACCGCTACAGGACCCTACTGAAGGGTAATCATCTCCCATAGATTTAACAGCGGTATTTCATCCTGAAATATCGAATTTGATTTCGGAATAATGATAAAAAAACGTGTGACAAACTTATGTCAAAATAATCAGATAATTACATAGTAAGAAGAGGAATTCCATATTGAGAGGCTTAAGCAATATCTTATAATTAAAAAATATATTTTTTGTTGTATTTGACTTTTGTCTCCAAAAGTTGTTCCGACAAGCAAAATCTACCCAATAGTTCCGAAAATAGCCTGTTCGTTTGAGCCTACCTAAACGAGCACAGCGCTTATGTTTTCCTATCGAGTGTTTTCCAAAAAAAATTTATAGGCAACATTTCGTGAATTTATTCCATATGAAAAAATTTTAAGAAAATTTCCGTCGAATGCGATTCTCCAGAAACTGTTCTACATGGATCGTTAACATTTAGAGTGTCTATAATGGTCATTGATAAAATCTATGTCCATTTCACGAGAGTATGAAGTGAAGGAATCTCTTAGCCTCTCCTATCGCTACAGCATTTCTATCGTGAACGCGGCAATTTAGGCATCTATCTCTCTATACTAGTCCAATAAAGATATAAAAACGACTATACGAACGAATGTTCTATGGAGAAGGAGGTGCTAAAGTTTTACTCACTTCCTACTCTAGATGTTTCAACATCTGCACTCTTATCAGATCGTGGATAACTATAACCATCACATTATGAATAATATCAACGAAAATCAATATTTTTTTCGACTTGTTCAACCTCAAATTTGATTGAATTAGAGCACGATCTAAATACACATCTCTAACACACTAGACAACTGAACAATTTACTATATATATTCTTTTGAATTGAGAGGTAAAAAAATACAATACATGAAACAAAGAAGTCCCTAGCTGAGGTTAGTGCAAAACGGGGTACCATACTAGTCTGCTTATGATACCAGAGCTCAGAGAAAAACCTCAGTAGAAAAAACCCTGTCTCGCCGTTCAATGTTCAGATACAAAATACTTCATTCTTGCTCTCGGGCCAGGCGGGTGTTTCAAACCAGGTCTGGCCTTCCAAGTGATGATTCTTCGAATCTTCTGTTCTTCTAAGACCGCTTCAGGACCCTACTGAAAGGTAATCATCTCCCATAGATTTAAACAGTGGTATTTCATTCTAAATATCGAATTCAATTTCGGAAAAATGATAAAACCGTGTGACAAACTATAAGACGAAATTTATGGCGTTACACCTGCCGAATAGATCAACAGAATGGGTCGAATAATTGGAAAATGAGCCGAAGCGACCGAATACCATGGCCAAATCGGATTTTCCGGAAAACCTCTGTGGAAATCCAATTTTTTGCTATGCGCCGTTTAAGTTGAACAAATCCCGATAATTTTATTTCATTACGCGTTAGTCGCTTCTTGGGAAACACCGCTGACGAAAACAATACGAATAATAATATGAGAAGTTAACATGTAGAATAGTAAAACCAAGGTCGCGCAACCTCGGTTTCACTTTTGCTGGATTCAATATCAATTCTATTTTGACAGTGAACGGCTGCCAGCCTTGGGAATCGTTTTTCAAACGGTCGTCGATTCTTTTCAGAACGAGGCAGGTATATCTGCCTCTTCTGCTGACAGTGGCGGATCCAAGGTTTCGTCTTGGGGTGGTAATGAATATGAGCACATTTGAACAACAAAATAAACGTGAATGCTGAAAATATTTCCATTAGACATATAGAACAACAAATCCTTTGTTCTACTCATAAGAAATAAGGATGCACCAATTTGTTTCACATAAAAGAGGTACTCCCTAGTTCATTTTCTTTTTATTTTATGATCAAAAACAAACTTAGTTTTGAGCGATTTTTGTCATCTTATTCACTATGACCACCAAAAATAATGAAAAACCAAGTTGTCAAATTGAACTTCACCTAATTTTCACTTAAAATTGGCGCAACGTATGGTCATTTTGCAACAAACCGAAATTTTATTCAGAATAAATCAAAATTTGTATAACGCCATAAAAAAATTCTTTAAAAAAGTTCATAGTGCAAATATGTACTGATTTTCTCAGTAGATCCGCAATAGTACAAGAACTAGCACATTGAAATATAATTTTAATGATTTAACACGCAAGGACACAAGCTACTAAACAACACTCACACCATTTCTGTAAGTTACATAATTTGAGAGTTATTGCTGTTCTAACATGACCCTTATGAAAATGATAAAATAAAAAAAACCTCAGTACTGTACTTTCGAAATTTTCAATGATCAAACAAACAAATTAATCCTAAAATACTAAAAATGGCCCCTTCTGCTCTGTAGACAGGCAGTGGCTTCATGACGACCTGTCTTGTGTCTTTTGCTCGTGTAGTGATCATGTTCGAGCAGCAATAACTCTCAAATTATGTACTTACAGATATGATGTGAGTGCTGTTTTGTAGCTTGTGTCCTTGCGTGTTGATTCATTGAAAAAAAATTATACTTCAATGTGCTAGTTCTTGTACTATTGCGGATTTACTAAAAAAATCAGTACATATTTTAATATGAACTTTTTTAAAGAATTTTTTATGGCATTTCAAGTTAACTGTTTTCATTTTCTACTTCAATGAAAGGTAGTAGTACCATCTTTCAAAAAACATTTTTTCACATCTGTATGACCTTTATGTCCAAAGAAATCGATATTATTTGGAAGAGTCAACGAAAATAAAAAAGTAAATTTAAAATGGGGGCTACTCCAAAACTAAGCGGATAAACTTCCAGTTTTGGGTGTTTTTGTCGATAATATTAGGTATATTTGATGAACTTAAATTATCGCTAAGTCATGACCAAACACACTGTATAGCATGTTCCTTAGTTGAAGGCTGTTTCTGCTCCAAAAATGTGAATAAGTCGACAGGGATTTTCCGTCTTGGGGGTTAATTACCCCCTTTACCCCCCCTGGATCCGCCTATGTTTGCTGACATTCTGGTGCGTTCCATAGCGGTGTTCCAATATTTTGCGGGTCGGATTTAAGGAACTCCGAGTTATTGAGGTCGCGTAACACTTGGCGACTACTTTCGTTTTATCCGACAAACTCGTTGTTTATATTGTCTGCGAAGGAAAGGAATCGGAGAATTCGATTTCATAATGTCGGTTTTTCTTCTATCGGCAGTTGCGCAATTGATAATGCAAAGACTTCGTTTTTATAATTTTTCATTCAGTGGTTTGGATTTATGTTGAATCATTGATTGAACTCTGTTATTCATTGGTGACCTTTGTTAAGGACAAGGGCGACAAGTTGAATAATTTCAGAGTTTTGTGAGTCGATAAATTAATTAAATAAACGCCGATAAAAAAAATTCAGGTATCATATTCAAATAATGGATTTGAAATTAATATGGATGAAGCGTCATTTTTAACTATTCCTTTTAATTCAATGAAATTTCCAGATCATGTTGATGATATTTGACATTTTGATAAAAGTTAGAACTGTTGAAATTATGTACCTTTATTAAACAATGTAGGTAGCTTGTGTATTTCAAAATATTGCAGAGGAAATGTGAGCTGGGCATCATACATTTCTGCATAAAAAACAATTATTGCATTCAACTTATTTAATCCCATAAAATCTTTCGGATTTTCGAATAAAGTTGCTCTATGATAATCTACGAAAAAGTGGTTATAAAAGCAGAACTAGTTCTCAAAGATAAGATTTTTCACCTAAGCTATGAGAGCAACTCTATAATACAGTGTCTCCAATAAGCTTGATAGAACTTTGAAATTGAATAAAACAACAACAAATTAACCGATTTTGGTTCTCAAACATTTATTCGAAAGATATGGTGTATAAGTTTATGATTTAAACAAGATAACGTTCAAATGGCCTCCACGAGCTCGTTTGCAGACCTTAATTCGTTTGACCCAATTTTCCATGACTCGGCCTAGCATTTCCTGTGGTATGGCCTCGATACACCTCGTAATGTTCTCCTAGGTCTTGAATTGTCGCTGGAGAGTTGCTGTACACTTGTGATTTCACATATCCCCATAAAAAAAGTCCAAGGGCGTTAAATCACACGATCTTGGCGGCCAGGCGATGGGGCCGTTTCTCGAAATTAATGAGTCGCCGAACTTATCGCGCAATAAAGTATGTTGTCGTTCGAAATGTGTGGGGGGGGCGCCGTCCTGTGGAAATAAAGATCGTCGTCACCAATTTCATCAAATTTCGGGAAGAGAAATTCACGCAGCAAGTCGCTATTGCGCTGGCCGTTCACAGTAACGGCTTGTCCGGCGTAATTCGGAAAAAATACGGCCCGATGATGCCACCACTCCACAATCCACACCAAACTGTGATCTTTTGGGGATGCAAAGGTCTTTCTTGCACCACTTGTGGATTAGAATCGCTCCAATATCGGCAATTCTGCTGTTAACGAAGCCGTTCAGCCAGAAATGAGCCTCTCTTCGCGTGGCCACCGGCGAACTCGAATTTGCGTAATAAATTTGACGATTTCAAAACGTTGTGTGAGCGTGAAACTTTTCATGGTAAAACTTTGAACCTTTCTGAATAAAATGACACTTCGAACGTCTAAATGATAAACAAATATGGCCGCCAAAACCTTACAAATTTCTACAACCTTATGGGAAACAGATATATTGGTATTTCACCATGAGTATCAACTTAAATTATGAAATAAGTACCAATAAATAATTGGTGACAACTTGAGTCAAAGTGACGTTAGTATATTATGCAACGAGCTTATAATAATAGCCATTTTAAGTCAAGTGGACATATAAGTAATTTTTGATGAACTTTTATTGTATATTTGAAAAAAAATTGATAGTATTTGTAGTAGATTTGGACCTCGATCGAAAAAATGACCCCACCCATATTTATCGATTAGAAACTTCAAAACACTGAAGAAATATCAGTTCTAAGAATATAACATCATAGCTATTATATTACATGAAGCATCTGATCTGAGTGATTAAAGTGTATTATGACCGTATAATGGGTGGATTATAAATAGTCGTGGAATAATAAAGAATCGTAAATGCATAAGAAAGTAATTGATGATTTATTCTAATACAAGTGCAGAAAATCAATAATATTCTTCCACAAGTGGAAGAATGAGCCTTTTATTCGAGTATTATTTTTTAGAATTCACAGAGTTTATAGTGAAATTAGTGTAATATTTTCAAAATACCTATCGTTTCCGTTGAGTGAATGGTGTTAAATTTGTATTTAATCATGAGCTGCACATTGCTGTTAATTAGATATTTTTCTTTTTGATGACCTTTGTCCTGACGTTTATTATAAATATTGAGTTGAGAAAAAGGGAACTCAGGATTAAAAGTTGAATAGCTGCTTTGTGATCTAATAAATCTGATTAAATTAATGCTATAAAATACTCGGGTAACATATTGAATTATTGTTAGGAAATTACATTTTTCATTCAATGAAAATCATTCTCATCCATGGCAACATCATTCTCTAGAAATTATGGATCTTATTTCATTTTATTGCATCGAAATCATTCGAAGCGAATGTGGCAGTTTCTCATGATTTTTTTCACACTGGTAATTTATATTTGAATATCCGATTAAGTGAGAGATATTTTCTAGTAAATATCCTGATGATTTTAAAAACTCGTGGGCATATGGAACATAAAAACAGTTTACGTTCATATTAAGAGCCCCATATCTTGCTACAGTTCATTGATATTGAAAATTAATCTATTTAGTTATTACTCTAATTTTACTAAATAAATTATCGTCTTATTTGAAAATAACCAGTTTACCATAACAAATAATTTAAAGATCAAATACAGAACCAGAAAACGGGAATTTTTGGAGATTTGATCTTCATGGAACATCGAAAAATAATTCAGAATGTATTATCCTTGATGATCAGATCATTCATAAATTATATATTTCTTTTCGAATATCAAACTCAGTTGAAAATATCGGATTTTAAAGTTATTCCTTTTGAAAAAAATTAAGGAAAGCCTGATCAGGAGCTTTTTAGAGCTCATTCTTTGGTGAAGCAATAAGAATATTACCTCAAAATTGTATATGGGATTTGATATTGATACCAATATATAAATGCAAAATATCAGCACAATCGGAATTATATTCTGGAAATTATTCAAAATGAAATATGTAAAACTAAATAATTTCAAAAATTAAATTCTATAGACGATACGATCCTCTTGAAATTTTGCATGAATTTGTATATCAGTATTAATTATTCACAAATTGAATTTCACTGGTTATCCTGTTATGGAAATAAAGAGATTCTCCTGTTAAATATTCCAATTGAATTTATATGGTTCTGTAACACTATGACAACAATATTCTGCATAAACATTCAGTGTATCAGTCTTTATTTATAAAATGAATTGAATTTTCTTCTTTTCAATATACAATTGAATGTTCTATGGTTCTGTTTACACTATGACCACAAAATTCTGCATAAAGCTTATTATGACTATCTTGCATATGGCCGCAACATTTCATTTCGATGAGTTCGTTTCGTTTGTCTGAGATATTGAGGAACAAAATTCTGAATGGCCACATTTCATGGAACACCTGTGCGATTTGGCTGGTTAACGAACTTAACTGAGCCATTGGGAACCGAACTCACTCTGAAAATTTCAAGTCTCTAGGACAATTCCTCCGAAAGTTATTGAGTACTTCAATCAAAAATTTGTACTCATTCCCTAATGAGGTCAACTGAAAAAACTTGTAATCAATCCTTTATTAATCTAGCCACTAAAGATGTATTTCGTTTAATTGAAAAGATACAAGGAAATTAGAAGAAGAAAGCTTCCAGTTTTATAGGTATACGCAACAATGTCATAACATATATTAAAATACTCACGAATTTTAATGCTACCACTTCGTTTCCAAACCGATCGTTTAATGGAGTTATTAGAAATCCAGCGCCGAAACCGTGCAAATTTTAATCCATCGATTACAGAGCTTTTAATCTCGAATTTAACTGAGTTATGCGCTATGTATTTGTTCAATTGAAAAGATACAGGAGAATTAGAAGAAGACATTTTAATCAATATTTTTATTCTATATTTTACTCAACTTCCCTCAATTTTATCCAACCTCTCAATAAACTTGAATATACAGGGTGTCAAATGCGAGAGACTAAGGGAGATGGTTCCTCAACGAAAATAAGCAGGGGTAGTTCATATAATTTTTTTTAAACCGATCTTCCTTCCAAGATACAGCCTTTGGAAGGCAATGACGAGTTGAAAGTTTTTAATTTTTTAGTACTCCTAAAAACCGTTGAGTCATATAACTATACATTATATGATTCATTAAGTAGATGTAACTCACACAATTTTTTTGATCCCATAACTTTATTATTAGGGTTTGAAAATAACAACTTCTTATGATTTGCCTTCAAAAATTGTTTTTGTGCGATAGATTT
>JACDNR010000831.1:0-43619 GCA_013421045.1 Propylea japonica | reverse complement strand
ATTTTGTTCATTACCAAACTTAGGAAATCTAACAGAAAAGATCATAAGAGAATTCAGAGGCGAAAACATAAAAATATCAAAAAATACACACACAACCAAATAAACTATTCTCGAAAACAAAGGATAAAATAGGGATTCAGGAAAGATCCAACGTTGTATATAAAATACCATGAGCAGAATGTGAGGAAGTATACACAGGACAAACATCACAATTAATGAAAAATAGAATAAAAGGACACAAAAGTGACATCAAAAATCATCCAGAAAGATGCGCATTAGCAAAACATAGTACAGAAAAAGACCATAAAATTAACTTTGAAGAAACATCTATAGTAAAAACAGAAAATAATCTAAAAAAACGTTTATTCCTCGAAATGTATTACATAAACAATGAAGAAGCTCCGATGAACAAAAAAACGGATACAAACTCATTAAACAATATCTACTCATATTTGATGACACAAGAATGGAGGAGAAGGAGAGAAACTATATGGGACCTGTGGACGAGTAAAGAAAGAAAAAGATTAGACCGATGACCAAAATAAGAAAAGAGTCTGACAGATGAGACAACACAGCTGAGATGACGGATAAGAATATGAAGGTTATATGTTCTGTGATGTGACGTAAACGTAAGATTTTATTTATTTATGACATTTGTAAAAATTTTTGATTTAAAATAAGTATGAAAGAAGGTAATAACACTCAAAGGAAAAAATTATATACAGCTAAAAAACACCAATGAAAAAGAGTAAATAACCTCGATTGTGTAAGTTTAAAATATTTTAATGTGAATTTTAATGTGTAAAATACAATTTGTTGTTATTTTGTAGTAGACCCTGAAGAAGAATAAAATATTATTCGAAAGCTAGGTCAAAAAACAAAAGGGAAAACCACTTTATCCTAATAACCCAGTCTAATCTCCCTTAACAAACAATACATATATAAATGAAAACAAGACTGTAAAAAAACAATTAGTATTATATATATATATAATTTTTGTTTTTAACAGTCTCGTTTTATTTAAAGTTTGGTTTTTTCAGGGAAATTAGACTGAACAGGAAAAAGAAATTTAAAACTCTCTTTTTGTCATTTACCAAGCTTTCGAATAATATTTTATTCTTCCTCAGGGTATTCTAAAATGGAAAAAACAACAAAATATCAAACATAAACATCACAATCATAAATTCATTTCACATTTTTCAAATTAATCTTACGATACTTACACAAGTGAGATTTTTCTTTTAGTTCTATAAAATTCATGAAAATTCACATTTAATTAACACCACTATCTTTCTCAAAAACGTCAAACATTGAATTTATCTATTATAACCTTCCATTCATCTCCAGCTGTCAATCCTCTGTTTTCCATAATTCTTCTTCATTAATTCTTTCCTAGTGTTTTTTGGCCTTTTAGTTTTCATTCTAACCATCCACCGTCCCATGTATATCTCTCTTTGTTTTCTCCATTGTTCTGAGATCAAAATATGTGTATATGTCACTTAGTGAATTTGTGTCGGTTCTTTTATTCATGGGGTCTGGTTCTTTGTTTATGTGGTACATTTCTAAGAAAAGACGTTTTTTTTGGTTTTTTTTTCTGACTTGAGTATTGTCGCTTGTTCATAGTCAATTCGATGATCTTGCTCATTGCTGTGTTTTGCCAATGCACATCTTTCTGGATGGTTCCTTACATCGCTTTTGTGTCCTTGGATTCTATTCTTCAATAACTGGGTTGTTTGTCCTATGTATTTTTTCTCACATTGTCCGCAGGGTATTTTATAGACAACATTTGATCGTTCTTCTTGATTTTTCTTTTTGTCCTTGGTTTTTGAGAATAGTTTTCCAACTTTAAGAGTATATTTTTTTGTTATTTTACGAAGCCCGGGTCGGGCTTCGTAAAAATTCACGTGTATATTTTCTACAGGGACTTTGTACTGCCTCACACTGAGTCTATATACGAATTTTCGTATGGGCCGAAAATCGACAATTTTTATCGCAATATACACGTTTAGTACATGCCATCAACCTGTAGGTGGTGCTGCGGCGCTAACGCGTGTAAATATATACATTCTGGCGGTATAACTCGGCTCATAAGAGTCCCACTATAATTTACATTCTATACAAAGCCCGTAAATTTGACAACGTCGCATTCAATCTGGTACTGGCTCTGACTTTTTCAATTTAATAATTGCCGATTAATTAATTTATGGACGCAATGGATGGAGCTGAAGGGGGTGGAAAATTAACATTTCTTATTATCTTATTGTTCTTCGAATCGATTAGGATTCACTAAGAAATAATTAGATGAAACAAAATTTACCCTTAACTATCTTCAATGTACAATTTGAAAATTTTCATTGTAAACGATATAATATTCGACTTTCATAATCAGATGTAATTTTTTTCACCTCGTCTGATTTATGCTTGTTTGTATTCTGGAGGAACTGAACACATTTGCATTATATAGGTGGTTAACAGATTCGATGATCACAAAGTAGAAATAGGTGATATAGCCAAACGTGTTACTATTTAGGTCCGGATGAATACTTCTGAGCTCATTGAGAAAATATTAATTGATGCAATATTCGATAATAAATGAATTTTCCTTTCTTTCATGAGGGATATAACCAATTAATATTGGAAATGAACGAGAAATCTCTTGATATTTTCTGAACTAATCGTCGTGACAATGAAAACAATTTTCTTTGGCTTCTCGTAGTATGAATTGATTTCCAAAACTTCATTTAGGTTTATTCGTGAAATTAAGCTGATGCGATAAAATTGCTGGAGTTGGAATGAAAAATCATATTATTTGAAACCTTATGTTCAAAAACCGCCAAAATTTCATTGCGTCTTCTTGTGAATTTTTCTATGCCGTTAAGTTTCGAGTCTGGTGGATATCATTTATTTTGTTAATTTTATACCTTCAACAGAATTCAACGAAATAAAAAATTAAGAGACATGTTTGACAATTAAGCTTTCCTTTCGAGAAATTCTGAATTGAAATTGTCACCTGAAGTCATGAAATATTCCAAATAAATAGGAAATAATGTATTTTCACAATTCACTTCTCAATCATATTTCACACAATACAGGGTGATTTTTTTAAGTGTTTCATTAGACGTTTCCGAGGAAGGAATTGTAATAGAGATTCAAGATTTTGGCTTTTCGTTTTAGAGTACATGAACTTTAATTGTAAAATATTTTCAAGAGGAATCTACTTCCGGTTTCACCGGAAACGAATGTAACTTCGTTATTTCAAATGCAACACCCTGTATATTTATACTATATTCGAATTCTTCGTTCAATTCTTCACTGATTTGATGTATGATGTGCAACGACTCAAGCGGTTCTTGAATTATAGCCTGATTATCAAGTTTTTTGAAAAAAGGTTATCACAAATAGTGTCCATATCTTCAAAATCCCTCATTGCAAGAATTTCTTTTTGCAAAGTGGAACAAAAGAAAGTACGCTGATGCTGTTTCTTTTATAACTTATGAGGAAATATTATACAGGGTGTCTGAAAAAGGGCCTCAAAGTGAGCCTCAATAAAACTATGAAATCTAACTTTTTTCAAATGGCAATCCTATAATTTTGTAATTCCAATCGATTGCTCTCCAAAAACCAGTTATAGTGTCTCGAACGTTTCATGCCTCTAAAATCAGTATTTTGGCCGTTATTCAATAAAATTCGAATTTCACGATTGAAGACAGGTTTCGCACAGTTTGTAAGCTTGCATTTTTGAAGTAGACTATGTTAGGAACTGACTCATTTCATTCTTACTTTTTCTTACAGCAAGCACTAAGCATAACATGCAATAATAATTTCACTGGAATGATAATCAAGGGTATGTTTTTTATTTGCGGCAAATGTAACAAATTCGTAGAACAGGTAATAAGAAATATTCAACGAACGAAATTCACATTTACTGACTTTAACGGAATCAAAGTTCAGGAGGTATCAAAACAATTTTCTCCGTACTGGAAGCCTTAGCCCTAAACGGACACGAGTGAATACAGTAATAGATAAAGATTGATCTGTTACTGTATTCACACGATTCCGTTTTAGGTTAATGCTTCCAATACGGAGAAAATTGTTTTGATACTTCCTGAACTTCGATTTTGTTGAAGGTGTAAATGTGGATTTCTTTCGTTAAAAGTTCTGACTGCCCTTTCTAATATTTTGTTACATTCGCCATAAATGGAGGACATATTCAATACATCACTGTTACTGTAATTCATATTTTACATAGTGCCCGATGGATCAAAAAAGTATAAATGACAGTTCTCTAAAATGCATTATAAATCAACAGACACAACCTTCTTGGAAATTTCTATCCTAATAAATGCATGGTTAGACTAAGAAACCTGAAATTCGAATTTTATTCAATAACGGCTAAACTACTGATTTTAGAGGCATGAAATGTTCGGGACATCCTAATTAGTTTTTGACGAGCCATCGATTGGAATTACAAAATAATAGGGTTGCCATTTGAAAAAAGTGAAATTTTATAGTTTTATTGAGGCTCCTTTTGGGGCCCATTTTCAGACATCCTGTATAATATTTCCTCATAAGTTATACAAGACAGCATCAGCGTACTTTCTTGTTCCACTTTCGCAAAAAGAAATTCTGTAATGAGGGATTTTGAAGATATGGACCATAATTTGTGACAACCTTTTTTTCAAAATTTGATAATCAGCCATAATTGAAGAACCTCTTGATGGTTGCACGTATCATACATCAAATCAGTGTAGAATTGAACGAAGAATTCGAATATGTATAAATATACAGGGTGTTGCCTTTGAAATAACGAAGTTACATTCGTTTCCGATGAAACCGGAAGTAGATTCCTCTTGAAAATATTTTACAATTAAAGTTCATGTACTCTTAAACGAAACTCCAAAATCTTGAATCTGTATTACAATTCCTTCCTCGAAAACGTCTAATGAAACACTTAAAAAATCCCCCTGTGAAGACATAATATTCATAACTATTATTATCTTTTCAGACGAAAAATCTAGCAATTAACATAATAATTAAATAATAATTTTTCAATCTGAATTTTTGTACCCAAAATATGTATATAACTAATATTACGAAACGTTTGAAGATCATTGCTAAAAGTCTCAAAAGAGCAGAGTGAAGAAAAACATAAAAGAGGACAATCCATTCGAAAAGTATGAAATATATCTAGTGATATTTATTTTGTGAATAGAGATTGGTATACAGAATGTTCATCCGAAATTGCATGGTTATAAACAGAACCATATAAAATTCCATTGGAATATTGAAAAGTAGAATCTTTTATTTCCATAACAGAACTCCCGATTCAAATGGAATTTATTTTGTGAATGAAGGTTGATATACTGAATTTCATGCAAAATTTTGTGGCCATAGTGTTAGCAGAACCATAGAAAATTCAATTTGAAAATTGAAAAGAAAAATATTTATATTTCCATAACAGACTATCCGATTCGAATCAAATTTTTTTGTGCATGAAAACAGTTATACTGAAATTTTATGAAAAATTTTGTGGCCATAGTGTCAACAAAACCATAGAAAATCCAATTCGAATAATGAAAGAACAATCTTCATAGTTTCATAACAGGATAACTGATTCGAATTAAATTCATTTTGTGAATGAAGACTGATATACTGAATGTTCATGCGGAATTTCGTCGCATCATCAGAATATTAATTTCTTAATTATTTACTTTTTACATATTTCATTATCTGAATAATTTTCAGAATAAAATTCTGATTGTGCTGTGAGATTCTGCATTTATACAGGGTCTCTATAAATGATTGTAGCAGCGCAGTTGGCTTTGGATCATTCTCATTTTGTCGCTTTCTATGCAAACCACAGAGTTCTGTGATCATGCTATGCTCTGATTGGTTATAACCAATCTATAGATTGGTATTCTGTAGCGGCAAAGTAATCCAAAGCCAACTGCGCTGTTACAATAATTTATAGAGACCCTGTATATTCGGTATCAATATCAAATCTCATGTGAATTTTGAGGTAATAGTCTCATTGCTCCACCAATAAACAAGCGCTCAAAAGCTCCTGCTCAGGGCTTTTCTTGAATTTTTTTATGGAGGGTACTTGTTTGTTTGTTATTCGAATTTCAAATCCCACAAGTGCATATACGAAAAAAATAATTATCTGACCTCGATCTATTTCATTTTCATAAAAGTGAGAGGGTTGTTGAAAAAATATGGATTTATACACATGAACAAAAAGTGTATCCATTTGTGGCAAATCAAATCAAGGTTACGGTTCGAAAACAACAATCCGTGAAACACTAATAAATTGATCTGTACGAACAATCCATAGAAATATTTGGTTAATCATCGCGTACTGGACATGAGAATCGAGAATATCTGAAAACTAGAATGTTTAACTGATCAATTTCCAAGCTGCAATGCAAATAAATTTCTGGAAATGTCAACCCAAAATTATGAGTCATTTCATAAATTTTTGAACAGAGAATATTTAGTTTAGTTTCGATTTTATGATGGAAAAAACTCTTCATGAAATGATTGCATTGTTTCAATCATATAAGAACAGAATGAACTAATTCCATGTGAGAAATAGTTCGAATTTCATTGCAATTTCAAATTTTATTTATTGTGTGAATCTTTAGTTATTTATAGAAAAAAATAACGCAAAGTGCCAATGTTCCATTTTTGGATAAAAAATGCTTAAAACCTGTACATCCCTTTTCATTTAGCTCTCCTAAGATGGAAGTTACCGAAGCTAACAATAATCCGCGAAACGGAATAGTTTTTATTGATAAATCATACTTTGGCTTCCGTTGGACGCATTTCGTGTCGCGTATATCTGTTACGATCGAAAGAAATAGAGAAATAAAGCATTCAAATGCAAAAGCTACTAGAATATTTTGGCAACACCGCCTGGGCTGGGGATGGATCTAAAATCATCTATTTTTATACAGATGGCTTAATATGTCACTAGCAGTATGCTGGGACTCTTATTGGTAGTGATAAGTCTCCAGAAATGTATAAATTATATACTTTCCCCGCATACCCCCGCACACCAGGGCTTCACTTCACCTGGGGTGCGTACCGGGCTTAGTAAAGATAGCCTAATGCGTATATATATATATATATATATAATATAATAATAACTTTACCAATGTTTTGTTTTTGTGTCATATCTGTGAGAATGTGTAATTGTGTTTTATATTTTAGTAACTGAAATGTTGATATTTTGACGAAAATAGAATTATTGATGGTTGTAACATCCTTGAAAAATGCCATAATAAGGCCGCAACATATGTCGGAGTCAATATATTTTATTAAAATTAAATGACTATTTACTGGTAAACTTAGTGCAAAAACCCCAAGAAACTTCAATAAAACATTTAGCTATATATATATATATAATAAAGTGAAGCAGAGAATAATATTAATCGATATAAATCAAACCAATTTAAACTCATACTTCGGAGCTAACTTCGTCCTTGTTCGAGACAAAATGCAAGGAATGGGTATCAATCAGCACCTATGGATGGCCATTTCGTCCTTATTAGGACTCATCAGCACAGGTCAGCTCTGAACGATAGAAGGTATTTCTTGGGACTTAATGCAAAACGGCGTCCTCTTTACGGTACTATTCCACACAACAATGCCATAACAGTTAACACTGAAAGACACTGAATGCATGTCAAAAGTACCGAAGACGCCATCTCTTGTCCCATACGAAAACCTTCTTCCATAGCATGAATCCTCAACCAAGTACCGAAATGTTCACTATTTGTTGCTTTGACTGAAGCGTTTCTGCATATCGCAAAATTTTCGTCCTCAGTCACAACGAAGAGCGCTCATGTAACGTCACGTGACTAGTAGTGAATAATAGAAAATAGGTTTAATGCGTACATCGCCATGAATATTGAATACAATAAAGTGAAAGCAGAGAATAATATTAATCGATATAAATCAACCAATATTAACTCATACTTCGGAGCTAACTTCGTCCTTGTTCGAGACAAAATGCAAGGAAGTGGTATCAATCAGAGCACCTATGGATGGCCATTTCGTCCTTATTAGGACTCATCAGCACAGGTCAGCTCTGAACGATAGAAGGTATTTCTTGGGACTTAATGCAAACGGCGTCCTCTTTACGGTACTATTCCACACAACAATGCCATAACAGTTACACTGAAAGACACTGAATGCATGTCAAAAGTACCGAAGACGCCATCTCTTGTCCCATACGAAAACCTTCTTCCATAGCATGAATCTCAACCAAAGTACCGAAATGTTCACTATTTGTTGCTTTGACTGAAGCGTTTTTCTGCATATCGCAAAATTTTCGTCCTCAGTCTACAACGAAGAGCGCTCAGGTAACGTCACGTGACTAGTAGTGAATAATAGAAAATAGGTTTAATGCGTACATCGCCATGAATATTGAAAATACAATAAAGTGAAAGCAGAGAATAATATTAATCGATATAAATCAACCAATATTAAACTCATACTTCGGAGCTAACTTCGTCCTTGTTCGAGACAAATGCAAGAAGTGGTATCAATCAGAGCACCTATGGATGGCCATTTCGTCCTTATTAGGACTCATCAGCACAGGTCAGCTCTGAACGATAGAAGGTATTTCTTGGGACTTAATGCAAACGGCGTCCTCTTTACGGTACTATTCCACACAACAATGCCATAACAGTTACACTGAAAGACACTGAATGCATGTCAAAAGTACCGAAGACGCCATCTCTTGTCCCATACGAAAACCTTCTTCCATAGCATGAATCTCAACCAAAGTACCGAAATGTTCACTATTTGTTGCTTTGACTGAAGCGTTTCTGCATATCGCAAAATTTTCGTCGTCCTCAGTCTACAACGAAGAGCGCTCAGGTAACGTCACGTGACTAGTAGTGAATAATAGAAAATAGGTTTAATGCGTACATCGCCATGAATATTGAAATACAATAAAGTGAAAGCAGAGAATAATATTATCGATATAAATCAACCAATATTAAACTCATACTTCGGAGCTAACTTCGTCCTTGTTCGAGACAAAATGCAAGGAAGTGGTATCAATCAGAGCACCTATGGATGGCCATTTCGTCCTTATTAGGACTCATCAGCACAGGTCAGCTCTGAACGATAGAAGGTATTTCTTGGGACTTAATGCAAGACGGCGTCCTCTTTACGGTACTATTCCACCAACAATGCCATAACAGTTACACTGAAAGACACTGAATGCATGTCAAAAGTACCGAAGACGCCATCTCTTGTCCCATACGAAAACCTTCTTCCATAGCATGAATCTCAACCAAAGTACCGAAATGTTCACTATTTGTTGCTTTGACTGAAGCGTTTTTTCTGCATATCGCAAAATTTTCGTCCTCAGTCTACAACGAAGAGCGCTCAGGTAACGTCACGTGACTAGTAGTGAATAATAGAAAATAGGTTTAATGCGTACATCGCCATGAATATTGAAATACATAAAGTGAAAGCAGAGAATAATATTAATCGATATAAATCAACCAATATTAAACTCATACTTCGGAGCTAACTTCGTCCTTGTTCGAGACAAAATGCAAGGAAGTGGTATCAATCAGAGCACCTATGGATGGCCATTTCGTCCTATTAGGACTCATCAGCACAGGTCAGCTCTGAACGATAGAAGGTATTTCTTGGGACTTAATGCAAAAACGGCGTCCTCTTTACGGTACTATTCCACACAACAATGCCATAACAGTTACACTGAAAGACACTGAATGCATGTCAAAAGTACCGAAGACGCCATCTCTTGTCCCATACGAAAACCTTCTTCCATAGCATAATCTCAACCAAAGTACCGAATGTTCACTATTTGTTGCTTTGACTGAAGCGTTTCTGCATATCGCAAAATTTTCGTCCTCAGTCTACAACGAAGAGCGCTCAGGTAACGTCACGTGACTAGTAGTGAATAATAGAAATAGGTTTAATGCGTACATCGCCATGAATATTGAAATACAATAAAGTGAAAGCAGAGAATAATATTAATCGATATAAATCAACCAATATTAAACTCATACTTCGGAGCTAACTTCGTCCTTGTTCGAGACAAAATGCAAGGATGGTATCAATCAAGCACCTATGGATGGCCATTTCGTCCTTATTAGGACTCATCAGCACAGGTCAGCTCTGACGATAGAAGGTATTTCTTGGGACTTAATGCAAAACGGCGTCCTCTTTACGGTACTATTCCACACAACAATGCCATAACAGTACACTGAAAGACACTGAATGCATGTCAAAAGTACCGAAGACGCCATCTCTTGTCCCATACGAAAACCTTCTTCCATAGCATGAATCTCAACCAAAGTACCGAAATGTTCACTATTTGTTGCTTTGACTGAAGCGTTTCTGCATATCGCAAATTTTCGTCCTCAGTCTAAACAACGAAGAGCGCTCAGGTAACGTCACGTGACTAGTATGAATAATAGAAAATAGGTTTAATGCGTACATCGCCATGAATATTGAAATACAATAAAGTGAAAGCAGAGAATAATATTAATCGATATAAATCAACCAATATTAAACTCATACTTCGGAGCTAACTTCGTCCTTGTTCGAGACAAAAATGCAAGGAAGTGGTATCAATCAGAGCACCTATGGATGGCCATTTCGTCCTTATTAGGACTCATCAGCACAGGTCAGCTCTGAACGATAGAAGGTATTTCTTGGGACTTAATGCAAAACGGCGTCCTCTTTACGGTACTATTCCACACAACAATGCCATAACAGTTACACTGAAAGACACTGAATGCATGTCAAAAGTACCGAAGACGCCATCTCTTGTCCCATACGAAACCTTCTTCCATAGCATGAATCTCAACCAAAGTACCGAAATGTTCACTATTTGTTGCTTTGACTGAAGCGTTTCTGCATATCGCAAATTTTCGTCCTCAGTCTACAACGAAGAGCGCTCAGGTAACGTCACGTGACTAGTAGTGAATAATAGAAAAAGGTTTAATGCGTACATCGCCATGAATATTGAAATACAATAAAGTGAAAGCAGAGAATAATATTAATCGATATAAATCAACCAATATTAAACTCATACTTCGGAGCTAACTTCGTCCTTGTTCGAGACAAAATGCAAGGAAGTGGTATCAATCAGAGCACCTATGGATGGCCATTTCGTCCTTATTAGGACTCATCAGCACAGGTCAGCTCTGAACGATAGAAGGTATTTCTTGGGACTTAATGCAAAACGGCGTCCTCTTTACGGTATTATTCCACACAACATGCCATAACAGTTACACTGAAAGACACTGAATGCATGTCAAAAGTACCGAAGACGCCATCTCTTGTCCCATACGAAAACCTTCTTCCATAGCATGAATCTCAACCAAAGTACCGAAATGTTCACTATTTGTTGCTTTGACTGAAGCGTTTTTGCATATCGCAAAATTTCGTCGTCCTCAGTCTACAACGAAGAGCGCTCAGGTAACGTCACGTGACTAGTAGTGAATAATAGAAAATAGGTTTAATGCGTACATCGCCATGAATATTGAAAAACAATAAAGTGAAAGCAGAGAATAATATTAATCGATATAAATCAACCAATATTAAACTCATACTTCGGAGCTAACTTCGTCCTTGTTCGAGACAAAATGCAAGGAAGTGGTATCAATCAGAGCACCTATGGATGGCCATTTCGTCCTTATTAGGACTCATCAGCACAGGTCAGCTCTGAACGATAGAAGGTATTTCTTGGGACTTAATGCAAAACGGCGTCCTCTTTACGGTACTATTCCACACAACAATGCCATAACAGTTACACTGAAAGACAACTGAATGCATGTCAAAAGTACCGAAGACGCCATCTCTTGTCCCATACGAAAACCTTCTTCCATAGCATGAATCTCAACCAACCAAAGTACCGAAATGTTCACTATTTGTTGCTTTGACTGAAGCGTTTCTGCATATCGCAAAATTTTCGTCCTCAGTCTACAACGAAGAGCGCTCAGGTAACGTCACGTGACTAGTAGTGAATAATAGAAAATAGGTTTAATGCGTACATCGCCATGAATTTGAAAAACAATAAAGTGAAAGCAGAGAATAATATTAATCGATATAAATCAACCAATATTAAACTCATACTTCGGAGCTAACTTCGTCCTTGTTCGAGACAAATGCAAGGAAGTGGTATCAATCAGAGCACCTATGGATGGCCATTTCGTCCTTATTAGGACTCATCAGCACAGGTCAGCTCTGAATGATAGAAGGTATTTCTTGGGACTTAATGCAAAACGGCGTCCTCTTTACGGTATCTATTCCACACAACAATGCCATAACAGTTACACTGAAAGACACTGAATGCATGTCAAAGTACCGAAGACGCCATCTCTTGTCCCATACGAAAACCTTCTTCCATAGCATGAATCTCAACCAAAGTACCGAAATGTTCACTATTTGTTGCTTTGACTGAAGCGTTTCTGCATATCGCAAAATTTTCGTCCTCATCTCTACAACGAAGAGCGCTCAGGTAAACGTCACGTGACTAGTAGTGAATAATAGAAAATAGGTTTTAATGCGTACATCGCCATGAATATTGAAATACAATAAAGTGAAAGCAGAGAATAATATTAATCGATATAAATCAACCAATATTAAACTCATACTTCGGAGCTAACTTCGTCCTTGTTCGAGACAAAATGCAAGGAAGTGGTATCAATCAGAGCACCTATGGATGGCCATTTCGTCCTTATTAGGACTCATCAGCACAGGTCAGCTCTGAACGATAGAAGGTATTTCTTGGGACTTAATGCAAAACGGCGTCCTCTTTACGGTACTATTCCACACAACAATGCCATAACAGTTACACTGAAAGACACTGAATGCATGTCAAAAGTACCGAAGACGCCATCTCTTGTCCCATACGAAAACCTTCTTCCATAGCATGAATCTCAACCAAAGTACCGAAATGTTCACTATTTGTTGCTTTGACTGAAGCGTTTCTGCATATCGCAAAATTTTCGTCCTCAGTCTACAACGAAGAGCGCTCAGGTAACGTCACGTGACTAGTAGTGAATAATAGAAAATAGGTTTAATGCGTACATCGCCATGAATATTGAAATACAATAAAGTGAAAGCAGAGAATAATATTAATCGATATAAATCAACCAATATTAAACTCATACTTCGGAGCTAACTTCGTCCTTGTTCGAGACAAAATGCAAGGAAGTGGTATCAATCAGAGCACCTATGGATGGCCATTTCGTCCTTATTAGGACTCATCAGCACAGGTCAGCCTGAACGATAGAGGTATTTCTTGGGACTTAATGCAAAACGGCGTCCTCTTTACGGTACTATTCCACACAACATGCCATAACGTTACACTGAAAGACACTGAATGCATGTCAAAAGTACCGAAGACGCCATCTCTTGTCCCATACGAAAACCTTCTTCCATAGCATGAATCTCAACCAAAGTACCGAAATGTTCACTATTTGTTGCTTTGACTGAAGCGTTTTTTCTGCATATCGCAAAATTTTCGTCCTCAGTCTACAACGAAGAGCGCTCAGGTAACGTCACGTGACTAGTAGTGAATAATAGAAAATAGGTTTAATGCGTACATCGCCATGAATATTGAAATACAATAAAGTGAAAGCAGAGAATAATATTAATCGATATAAATCAACCAATATTAAACTCATACTTCGGAGCTAACTTCGTCCTTGTTCGAGACAAAATGCAAGGAAGTGGTATCAATCAGAGCACCTATGGATGGCCATTTCGTCCTTATTAGGACTCATCAGCACAGGTCAGCTCTGAACGATAGAAGGTATTTCTTGGGACTTAATGCAAAACGGCGTCCTCTTTCACGGTACTATTCCACACAACAATGCCATAACAGTTACACTGAAAGACACTGAATGCATGTCAAAAGTACCGAAGACGCCATCTCTTGTCCCATACGAAAACCTTCTTCCATAGCATGAATCTCAACCAAAGTACCGAAATGTTCACTATTTGTTGCTTTGACTGAAGCGTTTCTGCATATCGCAAAATTTTCGTCCTCAGTCTACAACGAAGAGCGCTCAGGTTAACGTCACGTGACTAGTAGTGAATAATAGAAAATAGGTTTAATGCGTACATCGCCATGAATATTGAAATACAATAAAGTGAAAGCAGAGAATAATATTAATCGATATAAATCAACCAATATTAAACTCATACTTCGGAGCTAACTTCGTCCTTGTTCGAGACAAAATGCAAGGAGTGGTATCAATCAGAGCACCTATGGATGGCCATTTCGTCCTTATTAGGACTCATCAGCACAGGTCAGCTCTGAACGATAGAAGGTATTTCTTGGACTTAATGCAAAACGGCGTCCTCTTTACGGTACTATTCCACACAACAATGCCATAACAGTTACACTGAAAGACACTGAATGCATGTCAAAAGTACCGAAGACGCCATCTCTTGTCCCATACGAAAACCTTCTTCCATAGCATGAATCTCAACCAAAGTACCGAAATGTTCACTATTTGTTGCTTTGACTGAAGCGTTTCTGCATATCGCAAAATTTTCGTCCTCAGTCTACAACGAAGAGCGCTCAGGTAACGTCACGTGACTAGTAGTGAATAATAGAAAATAGGTTTAATGCGTACATCGCCATGAATATTGAAATACAATAAAGTGAAAGCAGAGAATAATATTAATCGATATAAATCAACCAATATTAAACTCATACTTCGGAGCTAACTTCGTCCTTGTTCGAGACAAAATGCAAGGAAGTGGTATCAATCAGAGCACCTATGGATGGCCATTTCGTCCTTATTAGGACTCATCAGCCAGGTCAGCTCTGAACGATAGAAGGTATTTCTTGTGACTTAATGCAAAACGGCGTCCTCTTTACGGTACTATTCCACACAACAATGCCATAACAGTTACACTGAAAGACACTGAATGCATGTCAAAAGTACCGAAACGCCATCTCTTGTCCCATACGAAACCTTCTTCCATAGCATGAATCTCAACCAAAGTACCGAAATGTTCACTATTTTTGTTTGCTTTGACTGAAGCGTTTTTCTGCATATCGCAAAATTTTTCGTCCTCAGTCTACAACGAAGAGCGCTCAGGTAACGTCACGTGACTAGTAGTGAATATAGAAAATAGGTTTAATGCGTACATCGCCATGAATATTGAAATACAATAAAGTGAAAGCAGAGAATAATATTAATCGATATAAATCAACCAATATTAAACTCATACTTCGGAGCTAACTTCGTCCTTGTTCGAGACAAAATGCAAGGAAGTGGTATCAATCAGAGCACCTATGGATGGCCATTTCGTCCTTATTAGGACTCATCAGCACAGGTCAGCTCTGAACGATAGAAGGTATTTCTTGGGACTTAATGCAAAACGGCGTCCTCTTTACGGTACTATTCCCACACAACAATGCCATAAACAGTTACACTGAAAGACACTGAATGCATGTCAAAAGTACCGAAGACGCCATCTCTTGTCCCATACGAAACCTTCTTCCATAGCATGAATCTCAACCAAAGTACCGAAATGTTCACTATTTGTTGCTTTGACTGAAGCGTTTCTGCATATCGCAAAATTTTCGTCCTCAGTCTACAACGAAGAGCGCTCAGGTAACGTCACGTGACTAGTAGTGAATAATAGAAAATAGGTTAATGCGTACACATCGCCATGATATTGAAAAACAATAAAGTGAAAGCAGAGAATAATATTAATCGATATAAATCAACCAATATTAAACTCATACTTCGAGCTAACTCGTCCTTGTTCGAGACAAAATGCAAGGAAGTGGTATCAATCAGAGCACCTATGGATGGCCTTTCGTCCTTATTAGACTCATCAGCACAGGTCAGCTCTGAACGATAAGGTATTTTTGGGACTTATGCAAACGGCGTCTCTTTTGCATTAAGTCCCAAGAAATACCTTCTATCGTTCAGAGCTGACCTGTGGCTGATGAGTCCTAATAAGGACGAAATGGCCATCCATAGGTGCTCTGATTGATACCACTTCCTTGCATTTTGTCTCGAACAAGGACGAAGTTAGCTCCGAAGTATGAGTTTTAATATTGGTTGATTTATATCGATTATATTATTCTCTGCTTTCACTTTATTGTATTTCAATATTCATGGCGATGTACGCATTAAACCTATTTTCTATTATTCACTACTAGTCACGTGACGTTACCTGAGCGCTCTTCGTTGTAGACTGAGGACGAAAATTTTGCGATATGCAAAACGCTTCAGTCAAAGCAACAAATAGTGAACATTTCGGTACTTTGGTTGAGATTCATGCTATGGAAGAAGGTTTTCGTATGGGACAGAGATGGCGTCTTCGGTACTTTTGACATGCATTCAGTGTCTTTCAGTGTAACTGTTATGGCATTGTTGTGTGGAATAATACCGTAAGAGGACGCCGTTTTGCATTAAGTCCCAAGAAATACCTTCTATCATTCAGAGCTGACCTGTGCTGATGAGTCCTAATAAGACGACATGAATGGCCATCCATAGGTGCTCTGATTGATACCACTTCCTTGCATTTGTCTCGAACAAGACGAAGTTAGCTCTGAAGTATGAGTTTAATATTGGTTGATGCATATCGATTAATATTATTCTCTGCTTTCACTTTATGTTTTTTCAATATTCATGGCGATGTGTACGCATATAAACCTATTTTCTATTTATTCTACTAGTCACGTGACGTTACCTGAGCGATCTTCGTTGTAGACTGAGGACGAAAATTTTGCGATATGCAAAAACGCTTCAGTCAAAGCAACAAATAGTGAACATTTCGGTACTTTGGGTTGAGATTCATGCTATGGAAGAAGGTTTTCGTATGGGACAAGAGATGGCGTCTTCGGTACTTTTGACATGCATTCAGTGTCTTTCAGTGTAACTGTTATGGCATTGTTGTGTGGAATAATACCGTAAAGAGGACGCCGTTTTGCATTAAGTCCCAAGAAATACCTTCTATCATTCAGAGCTGACCTGTGCTGATGAGTCCTAATAAGGACGAAATGGCCATCCATAGGTGCTCTGATTGATACCACTTCCTTGCATTTTGTCTCGAACAAGGACGAAGTTAGCTCGAAGTATGAGTTTAATATTGGTTGATGCATATCGATTAATATTATTCTCTGCTTTCACTTTATTGTTTTTCAATATTCATGGCGATGTACGCATTAAACCTATTTTCTATTATTCACTACTAGTCACGTGACGTTACCTGAGCGCTCTTCGTTGTAGACTGAGGACGAAAATTTTGCGATATGCAAAAACGCTTCAGTCAAAGCAACAAATAGTGAACATTTCGGTACTTTGGTTGAGATTCATGCTATGGAAGAAGGTTTTCGTATGGGACAAGAGATGGCGTCTTCGGTACTTTTGACATGCATTCAGTGTCTTTCAGTGTAACTGTTATGGCATTGTTGTGTGGAATAATACCGTAAAGAGGACGCCGTTTTGCATTAAGTCCCAAGAAATACCTTCTATCATTCAGAGCTGACCTGTGCTGATGAGTCCTAATAAGGACGAAATGGCCATCCATAGGTGCTCTGATTGATACCACTTCCTTGCATTTTGTCTCGAACAAGGACGAAGTTAGCTCTGAAGTATGAGTTTAATTGGTTGATGCATATCGATAATATTATTCTGCCTTTCACTTTATTGTTTTTATATATATATAGATCCGACACTGACCATTCAAAACAATGTAACAGTTACATATCGAGGTTATGCGACAGAGAATATATCACTCACGAACAAGCTAAAGAAATGAAGAATTATAATTCAGTAAGCCCACGAATATATGGCAATCCAAAGTTCACAAACCAGGTAACCCACTCAGACCAATAATATCTAGCACTAAAAGCCCCATGACAAAACTCTCCCAGTTCATTGCAGACATTCTAAAGGCAGCTTACAATACTAACAATGAATATTACATCAAAGATTCATTTCATTTGCTGACCTTGTTTAACAATATTAATCTACCAGAGAACCACAAACTAGCATCATTTGACGTAGTGAATTTATTTGGGAACTTGGAAAAAAATAGGATAATTCAGGTGTTGGAAAAAAGATGGGATACTATTCAACAACATACTAATGTGGATAAAAATTATTTCTGGAAATTACGCTCTTTTTACTAGAAAATAACTACTGCTCGTATAAGGGAAAATTTTACCAACAACTGTTTGGATGTGCAATGGGATCAAAGTTGAGTCCAATTCTCTCACTGTATGTATGGATGACCATATAGAATCATGTTTGAAAATGTTGAAATTCAAAGTACCCCTATTAAAGAAGTTTGGTGATGATATTCTAATAGCACTACCTGAAGACGAAATAGAAAACGTATTAGAATGTTTTAACTCATATTGCCAAGATCTCCAATTCACAATTGAAAAAGAGGATAAAGACCAGGGAGTTCCTTTCCTAGACACTAAAGTATACAGAATAAACAACTCAAATTAAACTGAATTGGTATAGAAAGAACACAAACGCTAATAAATTCATTAATTCCATTCTGACCATAGCATTAACATCAAAATTAATTTCATCAAAGGAATGAGGGATAGAATACCAAAAATCTGTCATGAACACTATCGACAGGAGGGGCTAAAAAACCTATTTGAAATTTTAATACAGAATTCATATCCGAAGACCATGATAAGCAAACTTCTATATAGTTCGAATGAAATAACAAACAGAAACAGAGAAACCACAGAGAACAAACTGTATGCTCCTTTCCAAACATCATCACCGACCTCACAAAAAAATTAAATCCATATTCGAAGAAGAAAACGTACTAATTACCTCTCAAAATCAGAAAAACTGTTAAGACAATATACAGCACACTCAAAGATCCAATACCAACTCTTCAAAAAAGTAATGTTGTATATCAAATAAATTGTCAAGACTGTGAGGGCATATACGTGGGCCAAACATCTCAGTGGGTCAAAAACAGAATAGCACACACAAGTCAGATATCACCCGGTATAAAGACAGATGTGCATTGGCAACGCATGCGCATAATAATAACCATCAGATAGATTTTCAGAATGTAAAAATATTAAAAACTCAAAGCAATTATCAAAAGAGACTCATTCATGAGATGGTTCAAATAAACAGATGTGATAATACCATAAATAAAAAATCAGACCACAACAAATTGAGCAATATCTATATCTACCTTTAGAACAGGCTAAAAATTGTGAATACTATGACGGTCCAGTTGACGAATGAAGAAGATGTAAATACATAAATTAAACCACCGAATATTCTAACTTCAGTCAAAATCCACATGTGAAAGAAAATGGCATATTTTAACTTTTTTAAATAATGACTATATTGTCCCGTCTTAATTTATTTAACTGTAGTTTGTCATATACTCATAAATGTTATATTTTAAATCTACAGAACATTCCTGTTTCGTAAAACTGATGAGTTTACAATTTAACCTCGAATTCGGTATGTAAACAACCAATTTATATGTATTCAAAATCATCATACAATATATTCTTTGTAGAAACCCTGAAGATGCAATAAACACATTGCGAAAGCTTGGTGAGAAAAGAGTACACTTATTTCTCCTTAAATTCCGAGTCTCTACACCCTTAACCAAATTGTTATATATATATATATATATATATATCTGGAGGTATTGGAAATTTATAAAGTGGACAAACAAGTCATTGAGTTGATTAAACAGCTAATGACAACTTGGAGAACAAAGATAGCCGTCCACACTAAAACAACACAATATCACACAGGCGAAGTGGAAATCAAGAACGGTATATTTCAGGGAGATAGCCTGAGTCCACTGTTGTTCTGTCTAGCGCTGAATCCACTTAGCAGCATGCTTAACAGATCAGAGTACGGTTACAAGATCAACGAACTGATCAAACTGACACACCTGTTCTATATGGACGATCTGAAGCTGTACGCTAGGGGAAAGAAACAGCTGGAAGGGGAACTTGAATTGGTCAAAAGCTTCAGTCAGGACATCGGAATGAAGTTTGGCTTGGATAAGTGTGCGCTTGTGGAGGTTAGAAGGGGCAAATTCATGGAGACAGATAACATAAGATTGGCTGAGGGACAGGTGATGAAGAGCATGAAAATAGGGGACAGATACAAGTATCTAGGAATACAACAATCCTTCGAAACGAAACATCAAGAAAACAAGAAAATAGCTGAAATAGAACTGATGAGAAGAGTACGGAAAATACTGAACACCCAACTGTCAGCGAAAAATAAAATAACAGCCATCAACACCTGGGCCATACCAACGTTATTATATACCGCAGGAGTTATAACCTGGTCCAAGACTGACTTAGAAGGACTAGACAGAAAAGTAAGAACCACCCTAACTAAACATGGCATGCTTCACCCTAATTCGGCCATTGAACGCTTATACTTACCCCGTAAAGAAGGAGGACGCGGGCTAAGCAACCTAGAGCTCACCTGCAATAAAGAACAGGAACACATCACATCGTTCTTCGAAAGTAAAAACTTACCTGTACATCAGTGGATAGCTGCGCACCGACGTTCCCCCACAGCAGATGATGAAAACCAGGACGGAAACACCAGAGAAGATGGATCTGAAATATTAAAGGAAAGATGGAAGTCGAAAGCTTTACACGGGAGATTTTACGCCAGCCTACATCAACCGGAGGTTGACGTGACGAGCTCAAATACATACCTGATGCAGGGCTATCTCTATCCGCAGACAGAAGGAACATTTCTGGCAATACAGGACCAGGTTGTCCCTACAAGAACTTACCTAAAACATATTCTACAACAACAGGTTGAAAGCACAAAATGTAGACTATGTGATGTCGCAGAGAGACGGTCCAACATCTGTCATCAGGATGCTCAACTATTGCGGGGACAAAATATCTTTCCCGCCACAACAATATGGGGAAAGTTGTGCACCAGCTCTTGTGCCTCCAGAAAGATCTTGTCCGACACTTCACACCACACCATATTTACACTCCACAAACAGTACTCGAAAACCAGCACTCTAAAGTTTACTGGGACCTAACCATCACTACTGATAGAGGGGCAGAGCACAACCGACCGGATATGTGGTGTGGGACAAAGTGAACAAAACCGCCATCATAATAGACTTCGCGGTGCCCCAAGACCACAACCTATCGAAAACCTACGCGGATAAAATCGCAAAATATGAATCACTGGCGCATCAAATGAAGGAGATGTGGAACCTCAAAAAAGTTACAATCAAGCCACTGATTATAACCGTAAATGGTCTCGTACACCGTAAAAGTACACAACATCTGAAGGAGCTGCAATTACCGAAAAACACAATTACATGGATGCAGAAAGCTGTAATTTTGGGAACCGTGAACATCATACGGAAAGTCGTATACCCTCATTAACCCGAAAAGGGTTACCCTTGACACCTAGGTGTCCGGGTGACTCTTAAAACCCACAAGTATGTGTGAAGGAAAAAAAAAAAAAAAAAAATAAAAAAAAATATATATATATATATATATATATATATATAGGATATCTATATTAAGAGTCTTTCGTTAAGTATTAGAATTGATGCTTTAAGGGCGTAGAGACTCTATGTATTTTGGAGGGTAGAAGTGTACTCTTTTCTTTTACCAAGCTTTCGCAATATTTTATGCTTCATCAGGGTTTCTGAAAATACAGGAATTGTTTACAAGTAAATATACAACTATCACATTAAGTTCTTACTGAAAGTGAGGTTATATAATAAAATCAACAAACGGCGACAACATTCGCATAAAATAAAACTAAAACTTTCACAACAATATCAACACACACATACAAATATCATTTCAAAATCTTTGGTAGTGTTTGACTAGATACATTGATATATATTTTCTTTTTTCCTAAAGAGAACTAAAACAACAAACCTTCAACATTCTTTCTGTCTTAATTAAATTCCATTTTGACTTACGTCACAAATGTTATTTTCTTTTTCTTATTTTATTTTCATTATGAAGGTCCATTAGATGAATGAAAAATAAATAAGAAAAGAAAATAACATTTGTGACGTAAGTCAAAATCGAATTTAATTAAGACAGAAAGAATGTTGAAAGTTTTGTTGTTTTAGTTCTCTTTAGGAAAAAAAAAAATATATATCAATGTATCTAGTCAAACACTACCAAAGATTTTGAAATGATATTTGTATGTGTGTGTTGATATTGTTGTGAAAGTTTTAGTTTTATTTTATGCGAATGTTGTCGCCGTTTGTTGATTTTATTATATAACCTCACTTTCAGTAAGAACTTAATGATAGTTGTATATTTACTTGTAAACAATTCCTGTATTTTCAGAAACCTGATGAAGCAATAAAATATTGCGAAAGCTTGGTAAAGAGAAAAGAGTACACTTCTACCCTCCAAAATACATAGAGTCTCTACGCCCTTAAAGCATCAATAATAATTATATATATATATATATATATATATACATCCTGCGGTTGATAGGTCCTCCTCTAATAGCCCCGTTTCGTGGTATAGGTCCTCCGTATACGGAGGAGCTAACGCATCGCGTGTTAAATGCATCCTCACATCATTTCTCACCACTTTACAGAGGATAGGTCCTCCTTGATATTCAAAATTTTACATTTCATCGTTTATAGCTCCTCCGTCATAACGGCAACACTGTTTAAGTTTTTTACCTCTGAATTGCCGGGTTCTATTCTATAATATTGGTATACTTCATCGTTCCTACTGGATTCGTTCTCGTCAATTTTGGCGCTCAGTGAATGTTTCGTGCACATTATATCGCATCGGTGGGGAATTACTTGGACTTTCAGACAAAATTAGGAGTTATTCCATTGATCAATTTATTTTAAGAAATATTCGAATATCTGTAGTATGAACAAGTTTGATTTGATTGTCCATTACATATATTTTTTTGAAAACCTGTCAAATTTTCATTGCAATCGAATATTTACCTGATAAACTATTTTCTTCGTAGCATGTTCTATATTATTCACGAATACTTAACGTTTTCCATATAAGCTTTCAATATTTTGGAGTTCTTAAACATTATAAAAAAATGAAATAGCTTCCAGTCGAGCCATTATGCATCAATTCAGTAAATTGAAACTCAACTGAGAAATCAGTAAAAATGAAAAGCGTATTAAATTCCGTGCTTCTGAGGATCAATATGTATTTACTTTCACGATGATTAGTAAAGAACTAAGATTCGTTTGAAAATTTTCGAAAGGTTGTGGGAGTAATGGGAGGTCATCAGATCCCAACTAGAAAAATTTAAGACTTCTTCTCTTTTCGTTGATACTGGATCACCCTGTAAGTGAAAATAATGATGTTTTTTTCAATTTCGTAACCACAAGGAATCATTTCATGAGAAAATTTCAGAACATCTGCTTGGCACCGTCATACAGGGTGATCAAGAAACATTTCTTTATGAGTGAAATATCCTAGTCCGATAAACCTAGGTCGGTAAAATTATTTTGAATTTGGCAGTTTTGTCACCTTTCATAACTACCTTCCTCAAATTTTTCTACAATAGAAGAAACAGAACTGGACTAGAAAAATTCTCAACATTCTACATTTTCGGTGATATCGAATCACCCTCTTAGTCAAATTTATGATTTTTTTTATTGTAACATCTGCAATGAAGTTATTCATAAAAAAAATCGAAAAACTCTGCTTGCCATCAGCATACAGTGTGATTATCCATAATTGAAAAAAATTATTCAATCAACTAGGTTATTGAAGACAACGACTAATGGTCAAGAATATTTCAACGTTGATAGTTCGAGACCGTTAGTCGCCAGATTAATAACCTAGATGATTACAAGATTTCTCCGATGACCTCAATATAAATTGTGTATAAATTCTTGATTGAAATATATTCTCATCTTGCACAAGACATAATTTAATTTCTATGTTTTTATGTTTCAGTAAAATTTGCATTTGAGCATTAAAATGGGTCATTAATGATCAATTTTGTACACATTAAAATCAACTTTTATTTCGAGGTCGGCGAATTATTATCATATTGTAATTGGCTTGAAATCAAATCTATCATCATTTAAATATTGTGAACATCATGTATCATATTTCATCTTATAAATTCCCTTGAGAACAAAGGTGATTAGGTCGAGATTTAAATTTGAAGTTGTACAAATTACAAACAGGATGCGATTTCGACTTTCCTGGAAATTGTGATTTTAGCTCAAAAATTTCTTTCTGAAAATGGTTCCAAGTCTATAGGGCAAAAATCAAGGGAATGGCGAACGATCTGCAATGTACCGAAAACGCCAATTGAATAATCATTCTTTTTCTTTTCTTTCATTCAGAGATGATATTCATTGACCACCCTTGTTTTTTCTGATAAATTGTTTTTAGGTCATTAAATTACAAAGGTTGAGGAACAGGGTGATCCGATATCGCCGGAAATGTAAAAAGAATAGAATTTCCCTAGGCTGGGTCTGTTTTTCCGATTTGAAAAAAATCAGACGGAAAAACTCCAAAATTCAAGATTCACCGATAGGCTCGCGTTTTCTCGAATCTTGTCATTTAACTCATAAAAGAATATTTTATTGATTACCCTGTATGTCGAGCAGGGATTTTTATTTTTCATTAAGAATTAACTCTTCGTGGTTATAAAAACGAAAACGAACAAAATGCAAACGTACAGAGCGATCAAAATAAAAAAAATAGAAAAAATCTAATGTGATTTATTCAATTTAGAAAAAATTGGAAGATAGTAATCGTGAAATCTATCAAAACTTTCAAATTTCAACAATCAGCCTGTAAATCCCAAACGAAGGTTATCAAGTGATTAAATCATAGTGATGCGGATTCTCCTTGGTTCGATTAGAATATTGAAAAGAAGAAACTTCATATTTTCATAGCGAGATATTCGATTTGAGTGAAATTCATTTTGTGAAAGAAAATTCATACTGAATAATCGAGCAAAATATTATAAAAATCATCAGAACCATAGAATTTTTTTTTAATATTGATCTTTCAAATACCTATTCAATTTTTTGAATAACTTCCATAATATAATTCCGATCGTGCTGAAATTTTGCATTCATAAATTGAGCATCAAGTCTTATACAATTCTTGAGGTAATAAAATTTTTGCGTCACCAATGAACGAGCGCTCAAGAGCACCTGCTCAGGAGCCGACCGTCGTTAGCACGATAACTTTCGAAGGGATTATCCTAGAGACTTGAAATTTTCAGGGTGAGTTTATTTAAGAAATGCCTCGATTGAGTTCGTTAACCAGCCAGATTGTACAGGGAGTTCTATAAAATATGGCCGTTCAAAATTTTTGTTCATTAATATCTCAGACAAAACAAAGCCAATCGAAATGAAATGTTGCGGCGACATTCAAGATACGATTAGAGTTAAATATTTGTTTGTGAATGGAGAATGATATACTCAATTTTCTTGCAAAATTTTGTGGCCATAATGTTAACAGAACCATAAAAAATTCATTTGGAATATTGAGAAAAAAACAGTATGACCGCTTCGAGTGAAATTCATTTTATGAATCAAGACTGATATAGGTACTGAATGTTCATGCAAGATTTCAAGAGGATTGAGCCATCGCAACCATTAAATTTATTTTTTCATTTAATGTTTACCTATTTCATTTTTCGGCTAATTCCCAGAATATTATTCCGATAGTGCTGAGATTCTGCATTCCATATAAAATTCTGAGATGAAAGTCTTATTGTTCCACCAATAAACGTGCTCTCAAAAGCTCCTGCTCGGGGCTTTCGTTAATTTTTTATCGCTTGTTCTCCTTGAACGAGAGCTTTATCGTTTTGTACAAATGTCTGTAATTTTCGAATTTTAAACCGAAAGTGGTCTCAAACGATAATACTACCTCATGACGAATTCATGGTCAAATTTATTTCTGTCTTTGGGGCCTTCCGGCCGTTAGCACAATAACTTTCGAAAGGATTGTTCTAGAGACTTCAAATTTTCAGAGTGATTTCTGTTCCTAAATCGCTCGATTGAGTTCGTTAATCAGCCAAATCGTACAGGGTATTCCATAAAATATGTCCACTCCGAATGTTTGTTCCTCAATATCTCAGACAAAACGAAACCCATCGAAATGAAATATTGCGGCTGTATGGAAAATGCTCATAATAAGCCTCATGCAAAATTCAAAACTTCATATTTCCCTAGAGAAATTTCCGATTCGATCGAAAAAAGTTTCATAAATGAATAAACACTGAATGTTCATGCAAACTTGTTTGGCCATAGTGTTAGCAGAACCATAGAAAATTAAATTAGAGTATTGAAAAAAAGAATCCTTTTATTTCCATGACAGGATATCCGATTCATGTGAAAAATTTTCTGTGAATGGAGTCTGTTATATGTACTGAATTTTCAAGCAGAATTTTGTGGTCATAGTGTCAACAAAACCATAGAAATTTCAACTGGAATATTGAGGAGAAGAATTTATATATTTCCATAACAGGATATCCGATTCGAGTGAAATTTATCTTGTGAATGAAGACTGATATTACTCAATGTTTATGTAGAATTTCAGGAGGATTGAATCATCAGACCATAGAAAAACTTGAGACTAAAAAATTTTAGACTTTAAAATTCCAAAACAAAATTCAGACTGAAAAATTTTAGACTGAGAAATTTTAAAATCATAAGTCATTGTCTGAAACTTTTAGTCCAAAATTTGTTATTTTCAAGTTTTTCAGTCTAAAATATTTCATTTGAAAATTTAGTTTGAAAAATTTCAAACGAAAGAATTTTGGACAGAAATACTTCCGACTAAAAAATTTCGGACGAAAAATTTTAGATTCAAAAATTTCAAACTAAAAAATTTTAGACTGAAAAATTTGGACTGAGAAATTCATATATTAAAAGTTTTAGATTGAAAAATTCTAAAACAAAATTCAGACTGGAAAATTTTGGACAGAAATTTTAGATTCATAAATTTCAGACGAAAAAATTTCAAACAAAACAATAATGAACAAAAAAAATTTCAGACTAAAAAATTTTAGACTCAAAAATTCCAGACTAAAAAATTCTAGACTGTAAAATTCAAGACTTGAAAGTTTTGGACTCAAAAATTTCAAACCAAAATTCAAACTGAAAAATTTAAGACCGAGAAATTTTAGATTCATAAGTCATTGTCTGAAATTCTTTAGTCCAAAATTTGTTATTTTCAAGTTTTTCAGTCTGAAATTTTTCAGTGAATTTTCAAGTCCAAAATTTTTCAGTCCAAAATTTTCAGAACTGAAATTTTTTCGTTTATAATTCTGAAGACTAATAATAAGTCTAAAATGTGAATTTTTTTAGAATTTTTCATTTTAAAATTCTTAACTGAAAAATTTCAAACTTGAAAATCCAGACTGAAAAATTTCAAACGAAAATATTTCAGACTGAAAATGACATTTCAGACAAAAAATTTAGATTCAAAAATTTCAGACTAAAGAATTTCAGCCTGAAAAATTTTGGACTGAAAAATTCAAAAATTAAAAGTTTTGGACTGAAAAATTCCAAAACAAAATTCAGACTAAAGAATTTTAGACTGAGAAATTTTAGATTCATTAAGTTCAGACGAAAAAATTTCAAACAAAACAATAACGAACAAAAAAATTTCAGTGAAAGTCCAAAATTTTCAAGTCTAAAATTTTTTCGTTCAAATTCTCAAGACTAAAACTTTTCAGTCTGAAACTTCTAGTCTTGAATTTAAGACTGAAAAATTTTAAACAAAAAAATTGCAGTCGAGAGAATTGTAGACAAGACACTTTTAAACGAAAAAATTTCAGACAGGACTATATCAGACTCAGAATAAAAAAAAATTTTGTTTGGAAAATTTTCCTAGAAAATTTCAGACCAAAAAATTTTCTTTATGCAAAAAATTGTAGACAAAACAATTTAGACAAAAATTTTGGATAAGATAATTTTAGACAATACAATTTTAGACGAAAAAATTTTAGAAAAGAAAATTTCAGACAAAATTTTTCAATTATTTATTTTTTACATATTTTTTGAATGATTTCCAGAATATAATTCCGATTGTGTTAATGTTCTGCATACATATATTTGGTATCCATCTCAATCCTATATAAAATTTTGAGGTAATAGTCTTATTGCTCCACTGATGAACTAGCGCTCGGAAGCTCCAGCTCAGGAATTTTCTGAAATTGTTTATCATCGTGTTGGATTCTGAACAAAAAATGATAGCACTATAGTAAAAAAATTTTAGAAAAGCTCTGAGCAAGAGCTTTTGAGCGCTCGCTCATTCGTGGAGCAATGAGACTATAAGGTACCTCAAAATTTTATATGGAACCTGATATTGATACCAAATATACAATAAATGCAGAATATCAGAACAGTCGGAATTATATTCTGAAAATCATTCAGAAAATGAAATATGGCTTTGATGATGCGATTATATTGAAATTTCAATGAAAATTCAGTATATCAGTCTTCACAATATAAGTTTCTTACTAACCATTTGTAAAATATAAATTTCACTCGAACCGGACATCTTTTTATGGAAACATAAATTATCTTTTTCTCCATATTCCAATTGAACTTTTTATGGTTCTGTGTACACAATGGCCACAAAATTTTGCATGAGGCTTATAATGGCCATGCTCACTTTCTGAATTGAGTAGTCAATTCTGAATATATTTTCTGAAGATACATTGTATTCTCTCAAAAATTTTTCAAAATATCGGAGAAAATATTTTCTGTTGGGAACTTTGATCTCAAATTGGCCATAACTTCTGTTTTTCAAATTTGCGTTGCATTCTGCGGAAAAAAATTATGATAACACTCAGTTTTTCATTCTCTCAACTTTTCAGATGTTTTAATTCATTTTTGTTATTTTTAATCGCTCATTCTACTCAAACGAGTGCTATATCGTTTTGCCCAAAAGTCTGTTATTTTCGAATTTTGGGCCAAAAATGGTCATAAAACATGTTCCATAAAAAAATGACCATTCAAAATTTTTATTCCTCGATATCTCAGACAATTTGAAATCAAATGGAAATGAAAAAATGCAGCCGCATGTAAGAGGCTCATATACTGAATTTTCATGCAAAATTTCAAGATGATCGCATCATCAGAACCATATTTCATTTTCTGAATGATTTTCAGAATATAAATCCGATTGTGCTGATATTCTGCATTTATATATTTGGTATCAATATCAAGTTAATATAAAATTTGTGAGGTACCTAATAGTCTCAATGCTCCACGAATGAGCGAGCGCTCAAAAGCTCTTGCTCAGAGCTTTTCTAATTTTTTTTTTACTATAGTGCTATCATTTTTCGTTCAGAATTCAACACAATAATAAACAATTTAGGAAAATTTCTGAGCAGAAGCTTTTGAGTGCTAGTTCATTAGTGGAGCAATAAGAGTACCTCAAAATTCTATATGGGATTGAGATTGATACCATATGTATAAATGCAGAATCTCAACACAATCGGAAAAATATTTTTCTGAAATTTTCTTTTCTAAATTTTTTCGTCTTAAATTGTCTTGTCTAAAATTATCTTGTCCAAATTTTTTTGTCTAAACTTGTCTTGTCTGAAATTGACTCGTATTCAATTCTTTTGAATAAAATTCTTCAGAAAATTTTTCGGTCAAAAATATTTTAGAAAATATTTTATTCTAAAATTTCTGACTTAAATTTTTTCTGTCTGAAATTTTTTAGAAAATTTTTCAGTCCAATTTTTTTTTTAATTTTGAGTCATATAGTTCTGTCTGAATTTTTTTCGTGTTAAATTGTCTTGTCTACTATTCTTTTGACTGAAATATTTTCGTTCAAAATTTTTCAGTCTAAAATTCAAGACTAAAAGTTTCAGACTAGGAAGTTTCAATCTTGAGAATTTTGAACGAAAAAATTTTAGACTTGAAAATTTAGACTGAAAAACTTAATACTAAAAAATTTTGGAATTTCACTGAAATTTTTTTGTTCATCAATCTAAAATTTCTCAGTCTAAAATTTTTCAGTCTGAATTTTGTTTTGGAAATTTTCAGTCCAAAACTTTTAAGTCTTGAATTTTTCAGTCCAAAATTTTTTCAGTCTGAAATTTTTTAATGTGAAATTTTTTAATCTAAAATTTTTTGTCTGAAATTTTTTATTCTGAAATTTTTCAATCTGAAGTACTTCATTCTGAAATTTTTTTCGTTTGAAATTCAGACTAAAAAAATTTAGTTTTGAAATTTTGGACTAAAAAATTTTAGACAATGACTTATGAATCTAAAATTTCTGTCTAAAATTTGTCAGTCTGAATTTTGTTTTGAAATTTTTCAGTCCAAAACTTTCAAGTCTTGAATTTTTAATATAAAATTTTTTAGTCTGGAATTTTTGAGTCTAAAATTTTTAGTCTAAATTTTTTAGTCTGAAATTTTTCAGTCTAAATATTTAGTCCAAAATTTTTCAGTCTAAAGTTTTTCTATGGTCTGATGATGCAATCCTCTTGAAATTCTACATAAACATTGGGTAATATCAGTCTTCATTCACAAGAAAAATAACACTCGAATCGGAAATACTGTTATGGAAATATAGAGATTCTTCTCTTCAATATTCCAATTGAATTTTCAATGGTTCTGTTTGACACTATGGCCACAAAATTTTGCTTGAAAATTCAGTATAACAGTCTCCATTCACAAAAAAATTTTTAATTGAATTGGATATCCTGTCGTTGAAATTTGAAGATTTTTCTTTTCAATATTCTAATTGAATTTTCTATGGTTCTGTTAAGAATATGGCCAGTATGGCCACAAAATTTTGCATGCACATTCAGTGTTTATTCATTTATAAGACGAACTTATCGTTTGAGACCACTTTCGGCTCAGAATTCGAAAATTACAGACATTTGGGCAAAACGATAAAGCTCTCGTTTAGGGAGAACGAGCGCTAAAAAAAATTAAGAAAAGCGCCGAGCAGCAGCTCTTGAGCGCACGTTCATTGGTGGAACAATAAGACTTTTACCTCAGAATTTTATATGGAACTTGAGATTGACACCAAATCTATAAATGCAGAATCTCAGCACGATCGGAATAATATTCTGGGAATTACACGCAAAAAAATCTATTCTTGAATTAAGTATATAATACTTGATTGAAGTAAATGATATACTCATTATATAAGCAAGAATATGGTATACTTGAATCAAGGATTTCGTATTCTCAAAGTTCAAATATACCATTTACTCCCACTAAATAAATAATATACTACAATTTAATAAAATCACTATTATTGACTCAAGGAAATTTCAATACTTCTTTTGAGTAAATCTCTTTTATCAAAATGAGTAATCAAAATATTTCGTTCGAATATAAAATATGTTCAAGACAAGTTTTCGGATTTCTTCATTTCAGCAGCACTTTCATTTGAAGAAAATAAATCTTATACTTGAATGAAAGTAATATTTCTACTCAAACCAAGATTAAATTAGCTTTAAAAACAAGTACATCGTCTTCTCAGTTCAAAATTTTCAAACTACTTGATCTGAATACATCGAAAAATTCTGATAGAGTATAGTTTATATTAATGGTAAATATATTACTTATTTGATGAAAATCAAACATATACTTGAAAGAATAATAAGATAAATGTTAAAGTGAGTATTGTATATTCTCGACTGAAGAACGATTATTTACTTGCCTTGAGTGTAGGTATATGCTTCGATATTTATGTTGGTATGTATTCTCATTCGGAATTCAACTGACTTTATTATTGATAGGTATTTATTAAGCATTCCTTACAGGGTACTATCACGTTCTAATGAGAAACTAAAGTATCTGATTAAATGAGCAAATATTAGATACTTTGATCTGATTCGAGATTATATCTTTCATTGGGGTATATTTTCTTCGATGATTGATCAATCTTAAACCTCAATTGATTCTTGTTTTCCTGAAGTGATTAGTGAAATTGAAAAATTTGCAATATATTTCATGCGGGTTCTTATCTAATTTTTATTCTGAACTAGCTGACCCGACAGACTTCTTCCTGTCAAAAAGATTTGTAATGTGGCGGCAGTTTTTGTGTCTACGTATTTTAAAAAATTCTCCTGAACAGAACCGTCACCCTGGTGATGGTGCGTTGTGAATAAAAATTAATTAAAACATATATAAGGATTTAAAAGTAAGTAATCGCTTTATTGTTAATCATGTGAATCATAATTATTATTTTTATCATTGTAGTGCTTTGTGGTATACGATGTTTTTTGTTGATGACCTGGCGCATAGATAAACAAATCTGATGGTTTTCCAACACGGGAACAGGCAACATACAATTGACCATGTGAGAAACATGGGTTTTCTTGATTAATACCACAAACACTTAATGATTGCCCCTGGGACTTGTTTATAGTCATAGCAAAAGCAAGCCGCACTGGAAACTGTAGTCGTTTAAACTCAAATGGCACATCAGTTTGGCCAATAGATCTACCTTTTTAAATAGATCTACCTTTTTAAACAGATCAATAAATGCAATCTTCAAGTACTTACTTTTATTCACATCGATGACATTCAAATTCCTTCAATCACCACTGACAGGACATGTCAATAACAATCATCACTTTAAAATTATTGAAACAGTTATGGAAATCGTGGAAGGATCTATATAAAGCACCAATACATACTGACTTTATAATAAAATCCAATTGTAACAATAAATACATTAATTGCTTTCATCAAATTCCTCTGTGATAGGTCTTCAGTTATCCACGAATGAACTTGGATTTTTCTCGTAATTTCAATATTCCTGAAACTAATATTTTTATCAATAAACGTTCGCAAACTATTCAAAAAGGATATTCGTACCTTTTTTCATTCGAATCTGTTGGTTTTCCTTCACAAAATTGCAAATATCCTATAGGTTTTTTGACCTGTAAACTCGCTTGACAAATGTCACTTACTCCGATCTTATTCCATTATCCTTTTAATTCAATCGTTCCTAGAACAGAAACCTTTAGTAATAAACGTTATAAAGGATTAAAAAATGATATTCATACCTTGTTTCATTTGGATCTGCCCCATTTCGTTCACAATGAACCAATATTACCGAGCACTTCCCTCACGTTAATAGATCTGACAGTTGTCTAATTTTCCGATGTGAATGACATCGGAAAAAAATCGATTTCGAGAAACGTCAAAAAAATATGTATGGGAAAAAGAAGGGCTATTTTTAGGGTTTTCCAGCAATAATTCTAAATAAAAAACCATCCTTGAACTTCAACGAACATTTAAAAAAAGATTTGGCCAAATTGGTCCAGGCGTTGTTGAGTTATGCGCTTACCAACACATTTTGCGATTCATTTTTATATTATAGATGAGAACAGACATGTTATATATTGCAAATTAATAATATCTCTGATCAATATCAGAAAACAATAACCATTTGATTTTCAAGATTTACCCAGTCATGAAAGTCTGAAGAAAATATAGAGCTATAAATAATTTCGAATCAGATCAAAGTAAGAATTTCATATTTTAATCAGATACCTTAGTTTCTGATAGAAGGTGAAGGTTCCCTATGAGGAATGCATAAGAAAAAATGTATCAATAATGAAGTCAGTTGAATTCAGGATGAGAAAACATACACATACATCGGAGCATATACTTACACCTTACTGAATGATGAAATTTCCTTTTCCTGGTAAGCTATTATCTCATCTAGTGAAGAATGTAATATCTGATTGAAATTAAATATCCAACACAAGGTATAGAACCCCTTACATATTCAATAAGGCTATAAGAGTAAAATACGGAATCAGTGGAAATAAATTTTTCTCCAACCATCAAAAAATGTTGACATTTTTGTACTATTTTCAGGTGCAAAAGTCATAAATTTCCTTACCGTAATAAAAATTCACTCGTTACTTAGCAACACTTTTAATCCTAGGATTAAAAACGCTACTTTTAATCTTTGGATTAAAAGTAAATGCATTTGAAGTCTACTTGACAATCACTGTCATGATTCTGTGTTCAAATTCATAACCAAATTATGAACGATTTTTCACTAAAACCAATTTATTGTAGTTTTGACTTGGTTGGAGAAAAAATAGTATATATTATTCGGACTAAAAGTGCCTATTTTAACTCGCCATTTTGCATTCGCTCGGCTACGCCTCGCAACTGCAAATATTGCTCGTAAAAAAAAGATGCACTTTTAATCCTTATAATAATATACTATTATTAGGTACTGTCAAGAAAATGGAATATCTTAATATATATATATATATATATATTTCTTGTGTGCATGTGTATGTGACTGAACTCCTCCTAAACGACTGGACCAATTTTGATGAAATTTTTTTTGTGTGTTCGTGGAGATTCGAGAATGGTTTAGATTCACAAATCAGCCCGACAGGTGGCGCTGCAGTCGGTATCTAGGTTATTTATAATTTATAAGTCAAGAAACGGTTGCCGGATCAGCTAGTAACATATAAAAACATAGTCAAAAAAGGTATAACATTTCAACATCACATTTGTCAGGAATATAAAAGTGAACAATTTTTTACTACAGAGAAACATTACTATTACCTTAGAAATAAATGCGTAATGAAATCTTAAAAAAAATTTGTATGAAAAATAATGAGTGTGGCATGCTGCATTATAATAAAAGTCACTAACATAAAAAACTATTAATAGGAATAACAATAGTTTCATAAATACATATAATATAAAGTACATATTATTAACCTGCTTTTTTATAATTGTTGTTTTTGTATGTTTAATTTCGTGAATAAATTATTATTATTATTGTATATATTTAATAGTCATATGAGTTACTAAAAGTGTCCGTTGGGAGTACCCAACAGTCTCGTATCTCGTACAGTACATACAAAAACAAGTCCTGAGTTACTTTTATCTACAAGTAGGTATTTTATAAATTTCACCAAAGTTGCAATGAGTAAGTTCAGATATTTCTAGCAAGAGTACAATATTCAACTCATACATTATTTCCTTAGTTGAATACCAATATGTGGAATCAAAATCATTAAAACTCACCTAATAATATTTCTCCACTCTTCTGAATAAAGTGGTCCTTATTCATTCAAGGTATGAGATTCTTCAAGTCATCGTTGTACTGTGTTTCTGTTGAGACATCTCCTGAAAAAATTGGAAATTTTCATGAGTGAGAGATAACTATTCAAAAATATCTGCTGTAATAGAGTGTACAACAAATTAACTATGAAGGTGAAACTTATAATAGTAGAAAAGACCAAGAGCAGGAATAGGTTTAAGTTCTTAATTGATCAAATAATTTTCATAATAGGTGCTTACCTTGAACTTTTCTAAACATAGTGATCCTACAACCCAAACTCTCATCCAATTTTCCATTTCTTGCTGTAGGTCACAACACAACACAAAATTACTCGTTTTATGATATAGGAGCACGGGGCACTTATCACAATCAAGACGCGCTTCAAATTGATCCGATAGGAAAGTAGAATTTTCTGTTGCAAACTGTACAGAGGGCGCCCGGCGCAGTCTAGTATATTGTTGAATTATATTCTTGAATTAAGTGGATGAAAGAATTTATTTACTTGAGTATTACGACAAACACTGTTAACAGGTGGCTAGGAAGGATTTCATTGGCCAATTCTAATAACGCCTTCTAGTATATTGTTGAATTATATTCTTGAATTTAGAGGATGAAAGAATCCATTTACTTGAATTACGATAAACACCATTACAGGTGGATTGGAAGGATTTCATTGGCCAAGTCTAATCACTCGAATGAATTCGCGTTCGCATTTCAGTATCCTAAGATGAAGAATATGCGAAATGCAAATACATTTGGGTTATGATTGGTTTTCTATTAATTGGATGATTTAAATTTTTTCTCAAATTACAAAGATTTTGTTACTTCAAAAATAAATCTACATATTCACAAAAAGATTTAAAATACGTATCAGATTTTTTGAAACCCTGAGTTTGAGCTGATAATGCTCTCAAACGACTTCTTCTGATACGTGATTAAAAGTAATGAAACGTGTACGAGTGTCTCGGAAAGAAAATAAGAGAACACTTGGAATTTTCAGAATATAAAAGTTATATAAGATATATAAGTATCTCTCGCAGTTGTAAGCTGGGGTCTTCTTCTTGTTCTCCTCCTATATGCAAGTACTCCGTTTTCTTCATGTTTATGTTCAGCCCCCATTTTTCGTACTCTTCTTCCTTCAGTTTTCTAGCATATAGTCGATGTCTTCTTCACAGTTCGCAATAATCACCTGGTCATCAGCAAAGAATAAGGTTGTTAAGCAGGATTCATCGATCTCTAGTCCCATTTTGGAACACTTTCTTCTCCAATTTTCTAAGGCTTCTTGGATGTAAATTTTGAACAGAGTTGGCGAGAGACAACAACCCTGCTTGAGGCCCTTTGTAACTTTGAATGATCTTGATATCCTTCTTCCCATCTTAACAGCGCTCTGTAGGTTTTTATAAATGTTCTGTATTGCACGAATATACACTCCTCTCAGGCCAATCTTCGTTAGACTTTCAAATAATTTAATCAAGGGGACTGTATCGTAGGCTTTTTCGAGATCTATAAATACGAGATGTGTGGACAAATTCCGGGCTTTCCTCTTTTCTATTATTTATTGAAGTGTAAACAAATTGTCAAGGCAAGATCGTCCTGCGCGGAAGCCGCTTTGTTCTTCTATTTCTTCAAATTCAGACTGAATCCTTCTCTTCAATATTCTACTGTATAACGTTCCAATCGAACAACCTACACTTATTCCTCGATAATTGCTACACTCCTTTTTACTTCCCTTTTTATATATTGAGCTGATATATCCCGAATTCCAATTTGACGGAATATTCACTCCTTTCAGCAAATAAGCGTTGAAAATATCCGCTAATATCTCAGCAAACATACTATCTGGTTGAAGCAATTCGACAGGAATGTTTCCAGGTCCTGGAGCTCTACCACTTTCATATCTTTCAGTGCTTCCTTGATCTCTTTTGAACTTATTCTTTCTGTTTCTACCTCCTCATCCAGATCCACTTCTCTCATTGGCTCACTGAATTGCATTCTATTTTCGGTTAACAGTGTTCCATAATATTCTCGCCATTCTTCTATTCCAATTAAGTTGCTGCCTCCAGTTTCCCTTCTCTCGCTCCTGATGTTCCTTATAGCTTTCCACGCTTGTGACACTCTTGTTCCATCCATACATCTTTCGATTTCCTCACATTTATCTTCCCACATCTCATTCTTTTTCTTCGCGACCATATTTTTAACTGCCCTATTGTATTGCCTATACGTATTTAGATCTTGCGGGTCATTTGTTAGCATCCACCTCTGATACGCCTTCTTTTTATTTTCAACTAGGGTCTTGGTTTCTTCTGACCACCATTCTGGCTGCTGGTATTGGCTATCAAAATCTCCTCATATCCCAAAGTCTCACTTGCTGCTTGATGTATGCAGTTGTTTAATAATTGATACTTGGTGTCGACATCAGTATTCTCATTTTTACTTGGAGTTTCCCTGCTAATCTGAGCTTATAAAGGTGTCGATTTATGCTTAAGACTAGTGATGGGCAAAACCGAATTCTTTCAAAAATCGAATACCGAATGAACGAATGAATTTGAGAATCGAATGATCATTCGAATGATTTTGCATTCGGTTTGGGGCGACACCTACAACAAAAACCAGGTACTATGTCGTTAAGGTTCAATATCTCAACCTTGCGTGCTTTTCTTAGGGACGATTTGGAAAATGAACTCTATTGACATTCATCGGTTCCGCCGCCCGAAACCGAATGCAAAACGAATGATTTCATTCGAAATTTAGACCGAATGAATTTCAATAGAGTTCAATTTCACAAACCTCCATAAGAAATAGCACGTAATGACATAGATATTGAGCCTTACGGACATAGTAACTACAATTTCTGACAGATGCCGCCCGAAACCGAATGCAAAACGAATGATTCATTCGAAATTTGGACACGAATGAATGGCAATAGAGTTCATTTTCAAATCTCCCTAAGAAAAAGCACGCAAAGGCTGAGATATTGAACCTTACCGACATAGTACCTGATTTTATGTTAGGTGTCCCCCCAAACCGAATGCAAAACGAATGATTCATTCGAAATTTGGACCGAATGAATGGCAATAGAGTTCATTTTCCAAATCCTTCCTAAGAAAAAGCACGCAAAGGCTGAGATATTGAACCCACGACATAGTACCTGATTTTTATGATAGGTGTCACCCCAACCGAATGCAAAATCATTCGAATTGCTGAAATATTGCATTCGAATGCAACGAATACTTTCAAGAATCGAATGCTGCATTCGATTTTGCATTCGAATGGCCCATCACTACTTAAGACTCCCGAGATTATACCTTTTTATTTCAAGACTCTTATATTCATCTTTGTTCTTTAACTTCGAGGAACTGGTCTTTCTGAAATTCACTATCATTTTGGCTATCACTAAGTAGTGATCAGATCCGAATTCCGCACCACGATATACCTTACGTCATTAGTTTTCAACCTAGAATTTTGTCGCTGGATCAGGTAGTCTAGTATTGATCTCAAACCTCTTGTGGGCTGAATCCATGTGAACTTGTGTATAATAGTGGGTGGGAAGAAGCCATTCATAACTTTCAAAGAGAGAGTTCGACACAGTTCTTTCAGTCGCTGACCGTTATTATTTTCCTGTCTTCTCCATGTTTTCCGATGACATCATCATTGTCTGATTTTCGACCCTAGCATTGAAGTCTCCGAGTAAGCATATTTCCTTATCCTCCTTAACATTCTCCAATATATCTGATAGTTCTTTGTAAAAATTTTCTTTTACGCCAACTATTGCATCGTCGGTTGGGGAGTATACTACTATTATTATTATGTTCTCTCCATTCTTCTCTATCTCCAATGTTATTATTCGGTCATTTATTTCTTCCAACTTTTAATATGATCTCTATACTTTTATGAACAGCAATTGAAACTCCACTCTTCGCTCTTTCACTTTTGTCAACACCACTGTAGAAATGAATGTACTCTCCGACTCTCTCATTACCTTCCCCTTTTTCTTTGTTTCTGTGAGGACACAAATATCTATGTTATTTTTCTCAATTCCTCGAAAACTTCTGTTTGTTTGGTTCTTATCCCCTGAATGTTCCATGTAGCAATCTCAAAGTCCTTTTCTGCAGTTTTCGTCGTAATTTATATCCATCCTGATTCCGAGGCAATTGATCGAACTTTTAGCACTCTAGTTTTTTTCACATAGGATGGGTTGCTAACCCATCGTTACAACCTCCTCCTTTATCCGGGCTTGGGACCGGCAGTGATAATTGGTGAGCTACTCAATCCACCCCCCAACTACCGCAGGCGGAGTGAGAGAAACAGCTGCTTAAGTATGAGAACCTTTCCGGGAGCAGATATGCAAACTGACCACGTGCCAGTCATCGGAAATTTCAAAGTGGTATGAAGAAGATAAAGAAAAACTGTTCCATTATAAGTTAACCTTAGACAGCTGAAAAACGGGAAGATTAGAGAATGTGTAAAGAAAGAGCTGAATGCAGCATGGCAGAAACAACAGAAGATAGCTCAGTAGAAGAACAATTGAATCACCTGAAAAGTAAAGTGGAACACATTAAAGAAACTATTCTGAAGGAAGAGTAAAGAAGAAAACCTGGATGACAGATTACATATTAGACCTAATGGAAAAGGGAAGATTGAACAAGAATAACACCATAGAATATAAAAGGATAAACAACATCATAAGGAACGAAATACGAATGGCCAAAGAAAGGAACAGAGAGAGAACTGCGAGGAGATAGAGGCACTGCAGTTGAAATAGGACTACTTTAACGTCCACCGGAAGGTGAAGGAAGTCACTGGACAAAGAAGGAATACAAACTTCGGGAAGCTAGTTGACGCTAACGGGAACATCATTGTAGACATGGAAGAGAAGAAGAAGACGTGGACTAGGTACATAGAGCACCTCTTTGAGGATAATAGAGAGAACCCCCAGATCCCGGAGTAACGCAGATAGTGGGCCAGAAATAATGGAATCAGAAGTGAAAGCAGTTATAGAGCAGAGCAAAGAAGGAAAGGCAGCAGGACCTGACAACATCCAGACAGAGTTCCTGAAGCTTCTAGACGAAAATGGTTGAAGAAGATCACCAAACTTTTCAACAACATCTACAAATCAGGTAAAATACCACAAGAATGGCTAGTCTCAGAGTTCATTGCACTGCCAAAGAAACAAGGCGCAAAACGATGTGAAGAGTATCGAACGATAAGTCTGATGAGCCACCTGCTGAAATGCTTTCTCAAAGTCATCCATAAGAGAATATACAACCGATGCGAGAACCTAATCTCTCGAAACCAGTTCGGGTTCGTCAATGCGATGGGAACCAGTGAAGCACTCTTTGCTGTCCAAGTCCTTGTCCAGAGATGCAGAGACGTAACCGTAACGTGTACTGCTGTTTAATTGACTACGCCAAGGCATTTGACCGGGTTCAACATGGCAAAATGATGGAAATACTAAAGAAGACAGGGATCGATACCAATGACCTGAATATCATAAGTAGCTTGTACTGGGGCCAGTCGGCAACAATGAGAGTCAACGAGAAGAAACAACACTGATGCCGTCAAAATAATGCGAGGAGTGAGGCAGGGCTGTGTACTCTCACCCCTGCTATTCAACATCTACTCCGAACAGATTTTTGAAGAAGCGCTCGACGATGAAGAAAAGGGCATCTCAATAAATGGGAAGAAATTGAGTAATATAAGATACGCGGACGACACATCGTGTTCGCAGATAGCCCACAAGTACTGTAACAACTTATCAACAAAATAGTAAGAAATATGGTTTGGACATAAACATACAAAAGACCAAAATTATGGTCATTAGCAAATACAAGATCGACAACATCCAGTTATCCATCAACAACCAGCCAATAGAGAGAGTACCACACACCACGTACCTAGGAACAATTATAAACGAGAACTGGGACACAACTCAAGAAATCAAATCACGAATCGCCAAAGCCACAGCCGCCTTCAACAAAATGAGCAAACTCTTCAGAAGCCATGATCTTCCACTGGAAATAAAAGTGAGATTCTCAGAGTTACATTTTCTATCCTCTTGTACGGGACAGAATCTTGGACACTCAATGAAAACACATCAAGAGAATAGAAGCCTTCGAAATGCGACTCTATCGAAGAATGTTGAGGATATCATGGACCGAACATATCACTAATGAAGAGGTACTAAGAATAGGATGAATAAACGAAAAAAAGAAATTATGAACACCATCAAGATCCGGAAACTGCAGTATCTGGGCCACATCATGAGAAACGGCTCCAGGTACTCTTTACTATAGACAATCATCCAGGGAAAATCGAGGAAGAAGAGGTCCAGGAAGGAGAAAGAATATCTTGGCTGCATATTCTTAGGAAAGGACCGGAAAAACATCAGCCGAGCTCTTCCGCATTGCCGTAAACAAAGTTTGGCTTGCCATGCTGGTTGCCAAACATCCGTAACGGATAGGAACCACAAGAAGAAGAAGATCCATAAGGGTGTGTACTGGGGGTGTGGAATATTTTTTTAATGTGTAGCAATGCGCATTTCTCCACATTGATTGGGATAAGTCACTTCACCAATTGGAAATAGCACATAAGTCTTGCTGAAGAGAGATGTGATCGGTCAGGGATTTCCATAAACTTTAGTGTCGTCTGAGAAGGAAGAAAATTATTGCGATACTGAAGCAATGCTCCAAATATATCCTTTCCCTCCTCCTTAAAAAGTGTTTTGGTAGCCTACACCCTTCTCAGTTTAAAACCGTTTGATTGCTGATAACTCAACCATCATTGTTGACTTGCACACTGATATTGTCTCTTAGTTATTATTACATGATTGCTGATCCATCAGATCCAAAGTAACCCTCTCTTAAAAGTTAATTTTGACAATGTACGAACCTCATGGGGCAAAGTGTTGACAGCATTAGCCACACAGTATGAAAATGAGCGCTTGAACAATGTGAAGAGTGTTCAGGTACGGTGAGGCAATTTCGATGCTTGAGATTGAGAGAGTGAACATCGGTTCTGAAAGATATATCTTAATATATATATTTCTTGTGTGCGTGTGTATGTGACTGACTCCTCCTAAACGACTGGACCAATTTGATGAAATTTTTGTGTGTGTTCGTGGAGATTCGAGAATGGTTTAGATTCACAAATCAGCCCGACAGGTGGCGCTGCAGTCGGTATCTAGGTTATTTATATTTATAGGCAAGAAACGGTTGCCGGATCAGCTAGTTATTATATAAATATGGTGGAGTCTTTTCGTAGATCAAATTGTGGTAAAAACAACACGAATGAAGTCTACGACGATTTTTTCATGTTCAGCCATTTGAGAGCTTTGAAGTTATGTCGAATACTCTATATTTCCCGAATATAAACTGAACCAACGAGTTCTGTAATCTCTGTATACGATTTTGGTCTGCTACTGTGATGCAGGAATCATAAATCAATTTGAGTAAGCATCATACCTATACAACTAGAAAACATGATCAGCTTAAAAAAATATATCAGCAGAAATTTTTTGCCATGGTCTATCAGGCATTTGTATATGGTTTTAAGGTTGTTTGATATTTTTTCTTGGGAGCTCTTCACATATTTTACATTTTCTGTCAATTTGTCCAAATATTATACATGTATGGCCAGTACAGTAAGCCCGTTCGGCATTGACTTCCGCGAGCAGACGGATTTTTAGTCACGTGACCACAGATCGTACAGATTCATCTGTAATATCTGGGAATAAAACGAACGGTACAGAGCATCTGCTACAGAACATACTGCTTGTTCTACTTTTACAGATTTTGAGATTAAATGATCACTATTTGGGAAATATGCTCATCTTTAACGATACTTTCACCCTTTCGGAGCTCTTCAGTAAAATCTCAATTAAATAATTAGGTGCGAAGGCACGGAATGCAAAGAAACGAGAAATGCAATATCCCCTTCTGGTCGATCAATACGGCGATAGTTGTACCGAAGATCCTAATTAATAATTAATTAATTAATTACACGAAAAGAAACGAGAAAGGAATATCTCCTCCTGTCCATTCATAACTACAATAGCTATATCGAAAAATTTTAATGAATTAATTAAGTTTTTAATGAATACGTGTGAAACAGAAGAATAAAAGTTTTAGAATTTTTCAATCTATCGATTGTTCAGAAGAAACAAAAAACTCATTATAAAACAAAAAATATATAAAAAACATACAAACTCTGGATAAAATCGCTTTGCTCCGTCGAAATAGACCGAGCGAAAAGATCGACGTCCGATTGCTCAGATTTTTATGACGAACGCCCAGATGTGTACTCCCTCAATCCGGATGTAATTAACGAACAGTTCAGATCGATCCGACACGTCCGATGTCGATGCCGATGCCTCTAATATCTGCCTTACTCTTAATTTTACTTTGTCCATGCCAATATGGCCTTCATGTAATTTTTGAAGCATCAGATGCTTCAATTTCTCTTGAACTATAAGTATTGCCAAGAAATAAATATCATCACAAACTAAGGATCACCCTCAGGACAAAGTATCTGCGATATACAAATATTTCCCTGGTCATATGTTATCTCAAGT